>JADNYJ010000255.1:0-49558 GCA_015501075.1 Gymnopilus junonius
ACAACCGAATAGGGTAAATTTCATCAGGGACCCATTCCATCTGGCGTGTCCAGAAGTGACCATGAAATGCATGGCGAAATACCATGGCTCAAGGATGGACAAGTTGTCGACGAGCCTGTTTGTGCAATTTCCAAAATTTGGGAGTTTTAATGGGAACTGTGAGTCAACAGGCATTGCGACAACGATCGTAAATTCCATTACGCCGCCCATTCCATTCACCTTATTTTTCATGCGTGCGCTGGTTATTTCCGGCGATAATTAGATAAGTGGCAGATCGAAAGATAACCCGGCGAAACAGTGCTTTGGCGCCCTTCAACGTGTGAAACAGCCGTACATAAGCCAGCCGACCTGTCAAAATTTTACGCGGCACGAATCCTGTGCTCCATAAGCAGAGGCTTCGCAAGAACCACGTTCAACCTTCCATCTGATCTTCAAGGTTCAACACAGGCCAAAAGATTGTATGCGACTTCTAGCTTCGCTTAATTGCTCTAAGAAGGGATAATAGCTCCGCAGAATTGGTACGAGATGAGGGGACAAAAACACAGTGTACGAATGACACGGCTTGTGATGAAATTTCAGCCTTTTGAAAGGTATTTATGGTCTCACGACGGGTGCGAGACGTCAGACAAGGGGTTTGGATCGCATTATAGTTATATTAAATGCGAGAGTCGCACATTTTCCAGCCCTCATTCCACTTCAATCCGTGGTGTGAACAACGGTCACCTATTTAGAAGCCCCGAGCTGGGTTGGTTGATCCTTTTTATAAGGCAAGGCATCGAGGCACAGTTCCTTTCTCTCTAGTTCATTTACCAGTTGTTGCAGAGCCTCAATTTCCAGCCCTCCCTTCCTCATTCATATCCTCAATGCCCTTGGCTGGTGCTGTCGCTGAGGTGGCCACAGAAGGCTTAGCCTCAACCTATCTAGATCCCGCTTCCGCGTTCAATGGAAATCTTTTACCTCATGAACGTCTAGGATCGCCTCTCGCATCCATGGCGAACAACCAATGCAAGCAGTGGGCCGGACAGCCCCATACTAGCCCAAATGTCACCACTGCCTGCAATTATAACCATCAAGGCTTAGATATCAATCTTTATACATATAATGAGGCAGCAGACCAAGAGGCCCCCATTTTATCCTCAAATAGGCAAAATCTGTCGCCCTCCTTATGCAATGATGCCTTTTTGGGGTCCAACCAGCAGAACATTTCCTCGACATTGGCGTCTTTGATTATCTCCCAAAACATCAAGATAACAGACATCCACGATCTGGACAAGGGCAATCATGCAATAGTCCATTGTTCTGAGCCTAGCCAGGCTGTTATCCACCAGCCCATCCCTCTAAACCCCTATAATTACTTGGAACCGCTTCAGAATCTCATCCTACCAGCATATCCTGAGCCAGATAACCATCCTCACACTCAGGTGAACCAGGAACCACCATACAGCGAACTATACCCAAGGCTGGTACCACGACTGTCTGCACTCACCTCCAGAGAAGCAGAGAAAAAACACATGCACATGTCTGACCTGGCACCGCAGCCAGTCCCACAATGTTCAGCTCTGAGCACAAGCTCTGCGAGTGGAAGCATCATGCCGGCGAGCTTCCTGCCAGAGGTAAGCATGCCTTTTTCTGCCTCTCGCAGTTGGTACTGAAAATCATGGCATATTCCAATAGAGCCAAGCTCTATGAATACCAGCCCAAACCTCCTTGCAGCCCTGCAAGTATATGCGAGACAGAGGCAAATAGAATGCTGGTGGGACACCATGGACCACCTTGTCCCTGAATCAATCCAAGCTGATGGCCTCTTCTCTTTCATATGAGCGTCGTCCATCTCTTCTTCCAGGCCATCTGAGTGGTATGGGGCAGAAATGAACCAGCAGTTACAGGAGTAAGTGAGACGCAGTTACAGGAGTAAGTGAGACGCAGTTACAGGAGTAAGTGAGACGCAGTTACTGTGCATTACCAAATTGTGTTGAAGTGCAGTATTTACCCGAGATGAGAATAGAGGAATAAGAGAGTAGATCCAGGTACTTAGAAACTTTATAGATCCTACTCTGATGAACCCGGACCCCTTCCTTTTTCAGTAACATTGAGGATTCGAGATGGCTTTCGTCTACTTAACCCTGGGTCCGATTATTTTCTTCACAGCAATCTGTTCCCCAAAGCATCTCAACCCCCAGAGTCCTTCCGGTCTAGAACACCCATGATACTGCTCCATAACACCATTATTACAAACTATCCTTCTGTCTGCCACAAGGGCCCACAGCCTCTCTCCGCACCTCCTCTTCATCTGACTACTTTGTATCAGGTGATTGCTTATGATCCATTGGGTTGGCCTTTGCCTATTATGTCAGAGCATGCTTTCGAGAACACATCTACGTCAGGACTAGGCGGCTTACGAGGGAACATTCAGCTCAAGCTCCCATTCGAACCAATCCGTTGCACCACTGCATGCAAACATTCAGTGTCTTAGTCTCTCTACACCAAAAAGGCAGCAGCAACAAGCCCTCGTAGCCAGTCAATTCCGGGGTCGGACTGCGAGCTATGATCCAGAGGCAGAGTTGAAGAACACACCCAACAATAGGTAATGCGATGCCGTAATCTCGCTGTATCCCAAGGAGGAGAGGAATATGAGTTGCATTTGACCTTATATGCATTTCCGCGTAACATTGACAGGATGTTTTTGTTTTTAACCATCATCTCAAGTTGTTTCCGACGCAAGTGAAAAATATGGTTATTCCTCACATTTTGTTGACTGTAATTTACTTTTACTAAACTAAATCGGTTACTGCATATTTTACAAAACGGTCTGAAGTGCGTGGAAACGAAAGCTACGAGGCGCGCTGCATCTGTAGACTGGGAAGAAAAAATTTGAGCATCACTGATCGCCTGAAATCAAGCAGACTAGTTTTACAACGCAGGGTCAATGAGCCTTGCTTCCGCAAATTGAGGACACTCGCACGATTTCCAATTCACGCCACAAAGGTAGCAGAATTGTGCCTTGCATCGGCATATAATGTGATGACATCCAATGCTGAGCTCTACGAGGGCATGACATCCTGGGCATGTTTGCCAACCCTTCTCCTGAGCCAGGGCATGAAGCCTTTTGGTCGCCTCATTGACGGGACAATTGACTCCTTCGTGAGTCTGTTTGCATTCTAAGCATGTTATTGCTTCACAATCCGGGCAAATGATAGTTATTGAATGTTTGCTTGTAGACGAACCAAGAAATTTAGAGCAAGTTGGATTGGCGCAGTATGCCCTACCACTGGATGGCACACTGAATTCGTCATTCTTTTCTTCAAATAGCATACGCAGGTCATCCGAGAGGAATGGAACAAAGTCCGTAATTGGAATACGTCCTTCGCAGCACCTAAGGGGGAAGAGTGACTCGTCCAGAGTGAACGCTTTCGCAAAATCTACGGTGCAATCTTGACAATAATAGTGGCCGCAAGGAGTGGAAAGGGCATCCATATATCGTGCTTTGTCATAACATATCATGCATTCCACACTGCTGTAGACTTAAGGAACACAAAGAAAATAGGCAAATAAATGCGCACATCTGGCGACGATCACACTTGGCCCCGCGACTGGAGTAATTGCTCCTGGCCTAGGTTTGATGACTTGCGAAATGGATTCTACTCGACCCATTGTCTGCATAAAATCAATATGTGCAACGTCCGTCTCTGAAGGTTAGAATTTGTCTCATTGGAGAGATCAGCTGCGATACTAGAGCACTCGATTAGCAATGGTGAAAAGGTAACTCATTTATGACACACGCAAAGGACGACGTACATTGGTAATTCTGGACGCATAAGGCCTTGCGGCAAAACATGGCTGCAGGAAGTGGCGATGACAGGGCCTCTCTCTGAGGTGGCCTCTCTGCTACACTGAGATCTTCAATGTGTCGAGTTCCGCAATTAGCAAGGCTTCTGTGGGAGGCACATTTTCTTGCTCGCATGTGAGGGCTCATAGAACGTCTTGCTTCCTCGACATCGGCTAGTAGCTGTTGATAATGTTCGCGTTGGCGTTGCAATTCGGCCTCGTTTACCCGACCTCTCTGCTGCCCTAAGAGTTCGTCCAGGTCTTCTAAGGCGAGTCTTGCAATCAAAGCCGCAGTTTCAAAGTCGAGAACATCGCTGGAAGTAGCGTCGACGGGGTCGACAAGGGGTATAGGTGGGAGTGATACCAGAGACATGACTTGCTTCACAAGATAGCGAAAGTACTGAGTGTGAATATCGTGTCTTAGTAGTCGGAGCCAGAGTGGCTTCCAGGTCACTGCGAAAGGCAGGGACTCAACATGAGGCCGCAACGTTCAGAGTTTATTTGACTTGTCCATCAATGAAGTCCCCCTTTTGTCGTCGCATTCCCTTGAATGAAGATGATGACTATTAATCCGCGCCGGCAGTGCGTGCTGAAGAGCCGGATGATTAGAAGAAAATAAATTACCAGTCCACTTATATTTTGATCGAACAACACTCTATGAATGGTACCACTTCTCTCTAAGACTTTTCCTTTTCACCATCGGCCCCGTAATCAGAATCGCCAGCAGCAGCCCCGAAACCGTGAATACCAGTTGAGCCTTGTTAAAGTTTTCGCTGAGGACGTCGAATGTGTTTGATGGTGCCACGCGCGTGAGGAACATATCCAAACCAAAACTGAGGACTAGGGAGGTCGATTCTAGGAGTGCTGGAGCAGTTACTATTTTCACGGTTTTAGCCACCTACAGAACATCGTGCTTAATTCTTAGAGAGGGATTAGAGGAGAAAGATAAACGATTACGAACATCATAATTGTGTGATAGCACTCGTTTTGGATCGTTAGGGAGGACAGGATCGTATGTGATTAAATATTCTTCTTGCTCTTCAGCAGTTGTTTTCCTGTTTGGTCGCCTCGGGTTGAGGAAATGGCGAGAAAATGATTGTACACGGTGGTTCTTAGTCGCAACTACGGAATGATCAATAATGGACATCAAGTAACATCTGGAATTGCGATGCTTACCGATAAGATCCTTAGTCGTAATACCAAACTTGGTTGAAGTCGTGGTCAAGGCAGATATGTCATATGGGAAAATGAAAGCACTTTCATAAAAGTGGTAGTTGATGGTATCATTTGAGAATGACGATATTTCAGAGCTGACAAAGAATTCAAAAAAGAATCAGCGACCACGAAAACGTACTCTTGATAACTCAAAAGGAATGGAATCATACCTCTTAGTCTTCTCGTCCACTTTTTGTCCCTCAAAGAATTCGACAGAAACCATCCTATATCCCTTCGCACCGCCAGCTGTTCCACTTCCAACCTCACCCTCGAAGTAATGATACACCAACCAATTTTCCACAAAGTTCGTCTTGACATTACACCCCCTTAAGTTCGCCTTAACCTCAGCATGGTACACGACCGTGCCTTTCATACTATCTAGCACATAAATGCCGCACATGGCCCGCGCAGGCGCGGCCGTGAGCACAGTGAATAATCGTGGGTTGAGGTACTTGTAAAGTGTTGTTCGGTTACCCAGGACTTTTCCTATTGATGCTATAGGCCCACGGATTTGTGGTACGAGTGTCTGAACTTCTTCTCCCAGTGGAAGGGCGAGAGACCATGTAGGGTGAGCGAGGGATTTGTGATGGTCTTTCGAGACAGCGATTTGGTGACCAATAACGCGTTTACGGTCCTCAACGGTTGTGCGCAAAGGGAAGGAAAGGCTGGGAGCGACGCCAGCGAAGATTGATTTTGTTTCCTGTGTGTCTGGGTATAGGTATGCCTAGAAGTAAGATAAGGAAGCGAAATCATATGTCCAGAGGAAAAAATGTGTACCTGGAGATACTCATCAAAGAAAACGAGAAATTTCTTCTCTGCATTGAGCAAGAAGCTTTCAACCAAAGGTCCCTGTATGACGTCATAACCTTCCAAAGGAAAATTATCCTTGGACCTCAGTGTGATGTCCGAGCCAGTTAAAGCATTTATATGAAATAGAACAGTATCAACCAAGCTCTAGAAGAAAAGGCGCAATCATCAGTTTAGCTCAGGAAAGACAGATTAACAAATAAAACGCCGCACATTATCCGCACGCCTCTGAGCAACTAGAACCACCTCAGGATCGCCGCCATCACTAACCGTCTTGGTCACATACAGCTTCAGCGGCTGCACATGCCCGCCGACCTCGCCCGCCCATCCAAGGCCAAGCACCCGACTCCATACGATATTGCCGTTACTTGAATCAATACCGTACACCTTGCCAAGTCCTAGACCAGTAGCAGCCACGATGATCTGTCGGAACCCAAAGGCGTCGCGGATAATTCCCTCAGTGGAGTTGGTGGTCGTAGGACCGAGTGAAGAGGTTGGAGATGCGTATGAACCAGTTACGAAGCGTTTGACGAAGTTGACGAGGTATTGAGGAAAGTCCTGATTAATTGACCATTAGGCATTTTTACACCAATGATGATAGGACAAACCTGAGCTTCCGAGATCTGCCGAGAGACACGAGAAACAAACCCTTCAGATGCCGCGACATCGGATGCACTTGCTACTTCTGGAACCTCTACAAATTCAGCCAAGGTGACGGTCGCCAGAGCCTCTTCCCTGCTCCATTTCAGTTGATGCTGGTCCCATAATTGAACAGCTCCTGTGCTGGTTGTAACCAATATACGCGAATTGATGGTGGACTGTGAACTTTCAGCGTCAAGGGCGACCTATGGACCCTGCGTGAGAATGAAGCGCGAAGGTCAAAAAGTTAGCATACATGTTTGATGGTTCCGTACGTTTGAGGGTCGAATTGGAAGCTAAAGTCGTTGCTATGACCTTCTCCTGAGGCGAGGTGTCCGGCAAATACGTCTGCTAGCCCTTTCTGTTCTGCGCATCAGAAAAAACACAACCATTGATGAAGAAATTGACACAAACACCGAGATTGGAGGACCAGTGCACCCTGGCAACATACGGATGCCCTAGTGTGTCAACACCTCCAGCATAACTATAATCCGCATTTCGCGTGGAAGCAAGCTAAGGGCGCAATCATGAGAGCGCGAAGTAAGACGTGCACGTCAAGCTCACAGAATATTGGAATTCCCATTTAGATTTCGCGAGTCGACCTTCTTCGCTGAGCTTTAGCACGGCACTGGAGCCATCCTCCCTCAGCAACACAGCCTGCCCATGGTTGGTGAGACCAACATCCAAGAATTGCGAATAAACATCGCCCTGAATAGGTCTTGGTTTTTCCTTCAAAGTGGGAGTTAACGCGACGTGTCCTATTGTGCCTTTCTCCAGCCACAGCACGATGGGTTTGGTCAATTCCGGACGTGTTAAAATTGTGAACTCTGTGAAAGGATCTTCGACTCTTGAAGGGATGTTGGCGGAGTGGATGACTTCTCCCGTTGTGGGCGAGATTGAGGTGACGTGAATAGTGTAGGTAGCGGTGGATTTAGCTATTCCGACAGCAAACAGGGCTTCGGGAGTTGAGATAAGCTTGGTGTGGATGATGAGAGACCTACGCAGAAAGGAACTGAGACAGGCAATTAAGAGCAGTGGTCCGAAACGTACCCTTGGTCTGGGGAGGTCCACTTCCAGTTAACTTCTCCAGTCGTACCGTTCAGACTCGTTACAGTGCATCCGTTTGTTAGTATAAAAAGATCCTTCGATTCGGGTGACGAAATGACGTGTTTTCCGAGAGAGATAGGCGTCGACAGCGCTCCCAATTGAGGGAGATGTAATCTTTTCTCGAGTAAAAGTTCTCCAGTGAGGGCATTGAAATTTCTGAGAGTCGATCCCCCTGGTCCAGAAAGCGTTGTAACAGCTGCAAAGATTACTCAATCGCAGGCCTCCAAACATCACTGGAGGAAAGCGTACTGTTGTCCAATTTGTAGTATCCTGTAACGGGATCTTCTGGGCCAAAAATATACCTCCAAACTGAAAAGACGGTCAATTACATTACTGTTGAACATGAGTGGCAATCACGTACCAACTGAGCCGTCCTCAGGATCCAGAGCTGCAATGACATTACTGCTAGTACCAAAGAAAATTAAGCTCCTGTTCCCGATGAAATTGAATGTAGGAGCTGTGGAGGTTGATCCGTAAAGTGGTACGCCGACGAGGTGCTTGTGCCAGTCAACGACGCCAACGTCTGATTCATGAATTGCCCAAGTGCCAATACATAATGAAATAAGAGTCACCGCGGTGGTTATGAACCGCATAGTCCACGGTTTGCGGTTCTGGGCTCTTGAAGCCGCAACCTAGAAAGACAGAAGGGAAGAACTTGAGTGTACGTGGACAGTCGCGACGACGCTGAGCAAGCCTTTGGCAGCTTTCTCACGGCCGCAAGTCTTCCTCCGCCAACCCAGACAGCTCGCTTATAACTGCACCTCCTCCATGACCACCTAGAAACGTACCCTTCGAGCTCGAGAACACCGCCAGTACACCTTTCAAGCAAAGCTTATCAAGGACCATGGCCGCCGACACGGATGACCTCGACAAATGGATCGAGCAGCTACGCAACTGCCACCATCTCTCCGAGTCGGATATGAAAAAACTCTGCGATCGTTTGAAGAACATCTTGCTGGAGGAGTCTAATATCCAACCAATATCCAGCCCTGTAACGATATGTGGTGACATTCATGGCCAGTTCTGGGATCTGTTAGAGTTGTTCAGGAAGGGTGGGACACCTCCTGAGACCAGTTACATTTTCATGGCACGTATGTTACCTTCTTAGCCTTGGGCATGAGGAATAGCTAATCATGGTTCTTTCTTCTTTTCTTTTTCAGGGTGATTTTGTGGATCGGGGTCACTACAGTCTAGAAACCGTGGCTTTGCTGTTTGCTCTCAAAGTCAGGTACGCAGTAGTTTTATCTTCAAAGTACCCTTTTTCAATGGCCCATTTCTCTTCAGATATCCTGATAGAATGACTCTTTTACGAGGAAACCACGAAAGTAGGCAAATTACGCAGGTTTATGGCTTCTATGGTTCGTTTTCTTCCGAATTTACCTCTTTCTAGAATTGAAATCGGACTACAGATGAATGCCAACAGAAGTATGGCAGTTCGACGGTATGGAAGACCTGTTGTGGCGTCTTTGATTTTATGAACCTTGCAGCGGTACATTAATACCCGTCCTGCTTGAAAGCAACGCTAATTTGGCTTTCAGATCATCGATGGAACGACCCTGTGCGTCCATGGCGGGCTTTCACCCGACATACGAACATTGGACTCGATAAGGACCTTATCACGCGCTCAGGAGATTCCTCACGAAGGCGCGTTCTGTGGTGAGTCAAACTGAAACCTTACTTTTACGATGTCCTTTCCATCTCATTGTCTATCTCGACAGACCTGATGTGGTCTGACCCAGATGAAAATGTCGAAACTTGGGCTGTAAGCCCCCGTGGAGCTGGGTGGTTGTTCGGTGCAAATGTCGTCAGAGAGGTCAGACCGTACCCCACTGTTTGCCCGTCTCTGACATGAAAACAACTTCCAGTTCAATCACGTCAATAACCTCAATCTCATCGCAAGAGCGCACCAGCTCGTACAAGAAGGGTCCAAATACTTGTTCGACGAACAACTTGTCACTGTCTGGTCGGCGCCAAACTACTGCTATCGCTGTGGAAATTTGGCGTCGATTATGACTGTACGTGAAGATGGATCAAGAAATTTCACAGTATATGATGCTGCCCTGAGAACGAGAGAGACAAAGTGCAAGGCAGACGATTGGTGTGTTGCTATTTTTCTCCCATACATGGTTCTATGTTTATTTACTGCTTATCTCCTCCAGATGTCTATGCCGTACTTTGTTTGAAGCCTTATCATGCGTGGATCTCCCCAGAAGACGTCCGACCAATACTAAGGATAGATTCTCTCGCTATTTTAATTCAATTTCCTTATTTTCTTGTTATTGACGACAATTGTAGATATGCTGTAATTTTATATTCCCTGATCCTACTGCAAATGCTCATTAACCGATTGTCAGAATATTGGAGTGCTATATTAACATTACAGGGAAGTTTAGGCCTTTGTGTACTCAAGTTTTCCAAACGCTGGCAGTCCATCGGTATCGGGAACTACTTACCTCGTCAAGATGGTAATTGTTCCGATATAGCGAGAACTAATCACCACACAACTGGCCTCCTGACATCTTTATTATCGCCTCTATGTCATTCCAGCAATTGATAGGTCAGTGAAGCTGCGCTTCCTCAAAAACTAAACATGCTCACTGACCCAATTTCAACCGCGATCGACGATGTTCATGTCCAACATTGCACTACGTTAATTTAAGCTGGTGGCAGGGTGGACTAACAAACAGTGGCTTTCAAAGTTTCATAACACAAGACGTATACAAAGACAGAAGAAATGTAAATCAAGGAAGCAAATCAGTCTCAAAGCTCGCCCTAGGATTACTCGAATCCTGCATTATGTGGCCCTTGGCCCGACCTTCTCTTTCATTTCAAGATCAGTCGCTCCATCACGGAACAAGCCCGTGTTTACAACGTTTCAGAGTTTTCAGCCTTAACAACGTCCGCCACTAGTGCAATCGTTAGCAAAGAGAAAGCAGGCGTGCTACTGACCGACCTTTCTCCCCAATCATAAAGGCAGTGGCTAATTGGAGGATTAGTATCATCAGAATTCAAATTACTGACGTCGAGATATCTGTGTACCTTGAGTATGTGCAGCAATATGCAATGGAATGATTGAAATGTCAGCGACGCGCAAGTTGGTTGTACCATATACTTTCAGGTTAGGATCGACAACACCCCTCTTATCACGAGGAAGCATAGAACAACTTCCTGCAGTGTCTGTAAAATTACCGTCAGCCCATTAAGACACCAAAAAACAAAAAGCATGATAATATACGGCATATGGATATCAAGTTCTCTTTAATAAACCTTCCAGGTATATGAGCATTGAGGTCCCCTTGGTTAGTTAAGTCGAGAGTTGGCTTACCTCGAAGATCATCATCAGTGACGCAGTCAGGCCCGGGAAATACCTCTTTGACCGTCCCAGACTTCCATGGTTCCACCTCTTTCAGGCTCCGGACGAACTTTACCATTTGAAGCATGATTTCAAGATCTTGTTAAAATAGGATGATTTAAGGGCATGGCGACACGCATTTGGATTGACTTACCGATATTGCTTTCAAAATAGTGCGGATCACAGACTGGAGGAATAGTAGCATCTTTGCTTTCTGCATGCTAATACAGGAAAAAGATGAGGTGAGCACACAATGCGCGTTGAAAGACCTCACTATAGTGCCCCGAGATACTGGGTGATTCAGACATATTAATGGAGTAACATAACATTTATCCTTCTCCTGAGGTGCTTAAGTGTGCAGCCAAAATTCATTATCAATTCATTAGGTTTCACTAGATACTCACCATTGAAAAAGAAGTAATTTGGACAGAGAATGACTTCGCAGTCAGGGATAGTATCGTCGCGCAGAGCAGAGACCTGGATGCGCAGTTGTGCTTCTAAACCAGGAGGTAATTCATCTGCCTTTGCTTTGGCATTGATCTCGGCTTCTAGGGTATCAATTAAAGATGATGTTCCCTCATACCCGGTTGCCGACAAAGTAAAGAAAGCAGCCGACGCGATTCCGCTTCGATAAAGACCTTGTCCGAGAGCACTACCAGAAAGCAGAGAATGTCAGGAGCAATGCCGAGCAGTTGATAGTGAAAATGTTCACTCAACTGGAGCTCCTTAGCTTTGGCTGCATAGACGGGATCGAGCAGAAGATCCAAGGACTCGTGCCCAGGCGGCAGCTCAAATGGCGTGCTAATCATAATGTGTTCCTGTACATTCTCTCCAACTCCTGGGAGATCAACGACGACGTCAACACCTATTTCCGAGAGTACTTCAGGCTGGCCGATTCCGGAAAGTTCCAATATATGGGGTGATTTTATTCCCCTGTAACGGAATGAATGTGTGATCTCTCGTGGCATTGGATTCATGGCAAGCTTACCCAGCACTTAGAATTACTTCTTTCTTGACGTTAACAGCATACGTCTTGCCACCATAGATAAACTCGACCGCCTTTGCAACTCGGTCTTCATTTCCCTTGGCTTCCTTGAATAAGATACGCGAGACTAGAGCACTGGTGAGGACCTTGACAGATTTGAACGTGTCAGAAATAGTTTACACAGTGGAGAAAATATTTACATTTAGGTTCGGGCGATGGATATTCGGAAGCAGGTATGCTGTTGCAGCGTAGGACCTGGTCCATGTCTTCGGGTCTAAACTCGATGCTCCAATCCATGTTCCGGTGATCTACACATATGATAAGCCAAATACCAATTCAATGTGAATAAAAGTCTCTACATCACCACCATAAGGATCTTTGATTGACTTCAGGCCTCTTCTGACCATCGTTTCCTGGAACATCGAGTCCTCCTTATAAAGATGAGGAGGTATGACAACTTGAACTGGACCCGACTTTCCACAAGATTCGTCGGTAAAGGTCTGGGGATACAAATCTGTCTGTTCTTTTCCTGGTAAATGGGCGCTATACGTTCCAGTGGAATCTCAGACAAGAGCTCAACGTAAGAAAAACTGCGTCGTTACATACCACTCTGATTTATTCGAATATTTCTTGTATTCGGCCCAGTTCCATCCTGGATTCCCCAGCTTTTCAAAATTGTCGATATCTGTGGCTGGCGGCTTGCTCCAGAAGGAGAAATTCACTGCAGATGTTCCGCCTTGGATGTCAGAAAGTCAGAGGAAAATCAACGGAGAGGTCAAGAGCACCCAACCTAGTCCTTTGCCTCGCGACCAGAAGACCGAGTTATTATTTAAATTCTTTTGTTTAGCAGTCGTAAAAATCCAATCATACTAAACAAAGGAATTTCAGTACCGCCTGAATATGGGTATCCCATGCACCTACGAGAGGGTTTCTGAGGGCGTGTCCAAACTGAGCTGGGACATCAATTTTAAAATCGCCCAAATTCTCTACACGTCCTGCTTCCAAGACGAGGATAGATACCGATGGCTCCTCTGATAAACGAACTGCAGCAGGCAATCCAGCAGTCTGTAAAACATTAGGTAAGTTTAGTTGGAGCCAGAACCTAGTACTGACGCCTCCGCCGATGACTATGTAGTCAAACGTCTTATGTGCAACGTCTTCAGCAGTTACGAATGGCATTTCTTGTGGATTAGAGGAACAGGATTATATGTAGTAAGCAAAGCGTGAGTAGCGGAGTGGTCTCTTGATCTCCTATATTTATAAGAGATATCTAACCTCTCACGAGTCATGACCAGTTGACCTCCGATCTGCTTTTCTTACCCTAAGTAACGGGTCCAGGTAGGCATTAGTGTACATAATGATAGAAGCAAAGATAGATGTGTCATGCCACTGTCACCGTGAGCCCCGTCTATAAGTATTTGCTCTTATTTTTATTTGATGCCATCGCCTTCTTTTGCCTGGTCTCGTTCCAAACAGTCGCGTTTTTCTGCTGAGACCTGGTCATTTTCTCCTTTTCATCTTTTGAACACATCTGCCTCGATGAAACGAGAAATGTTTGGAAGTATAGAACAAAAGCGAGATAAAAAATAGCCCATGTTTGTATTTGTTTTTCGTTTTCATCCCTGGGCAGACTCATCAATTTTTGTTTCTCTTCACAACCCCATAGGTGAACCTATTGCATCTGGATCCCTCCAGAATACCATGAACTATGAACGCATTCCACCAGTGATAGCCAATGTTGGCCAAGCTTGTTATTACTGTTTTAAGGAAAAAACTGCCGAGAATTCACTCTCGAAGTGTTCAGGGTGTTATCACGTTTCATATTGCGGGCCTGGTACGTCGTCTGCCTGGTTGGTTCACAAAGTTCAAACGGTTGATTACCTATTTTTTAAGGATGCCAAAAGGTATCCTCCCCATTTCTGTCTCTTTGATTATCAACATGGTCTTCGATGTAGGCGCACTGGTCCAAGCACAAGGCACTTTGCAAAGCTTACAAAGCTGTAGAAACGAACCATGGCCGCGATATCCTGGCCCCATACTATTTCCTCCCTGATGATGAAGACAGTCTGGTCGTCACGGATGTCAGGAAATTGAACGAATGCCTCGGCCGTGTCGGGACACTCGTCATGCAACGTTTGGAAGCCGAAGTAAATAGGTCACTTCGGATCGACGAGCGTAATTTGGTGGGATGGGAACCGCGTTGCCTTGCATGGTATGTTCTTCTGGTGCTGTGTAACCTATAAATCTCTCAATCTTGTACACAGTGGTCATTCGGACGCGACCTTCCGTATTGAAGCGAAATTGAGAGACCGGAAGCCCCAGTCTGCCGGTTTAAAACCGTGTCCCACCTGTCGTCTCTCCTTTTGCTGCTCTGAGGAGCATTGGGAGGTCGCTAAGTTTAAACACCAGAACGAACCGTGCCAAGATCGTGTGGCGACCTCTCGCAATGTGAAATGAACCAGCTGTGCTTTGAAGACGCCAGATTTGCCCAACTAATGTCAGGTGCTAACGCCGGAGAATTCAAATGGGCTCCGGAGCGTACAGTCACGTCGTGGTCTTCGTTGCGAAACACTGATTGGAGCGATTATGAACCTGGCCTGGCGCAAGCTTTCAGCTCTGTGTCAACAATGGGACCGGAGTTCTTGAAGATGATGCTTCGGGGTGCTGCTGAAAATATGTCGATGCCTTTAACGATTCTATGGGGCTTGGAGAATCTGAACTCCGATGATGCATGGACTCAGAA
Organism: Gymnopilus junonius; assembly: GCA_015501075.1. NCBI lineage: Eukaryota > Fungi > Basidiomycota > Agaricomycetes > Agaricales > Galerinaceae > Gymnopilus > Gymnopilus junonius. The sequence continues at coordinate 14,674 of JADNYJ010000255.1, forward strand.
GGATGTTCTCAATATTCACGTTAGTTTCCTCCATTTTGTTTGGTATCTTACTTACTTATCAGGTGCTTAAGATTCTCGGAGCCGCGGATAAAGAAGTTTTGAACTCACAAATGTTTGAAGAGATATTACACCGTGTTCCTTTAGTCAAGACTTTGAAGGTCAATCTCATCGCCACTGCCCTTGTCAAACTTTGTCTGATTTTCAGCTCACAGTTAACGTTCATTGGACCAGAACTGGGCAGGCTGACTGGGCCGTACCCCTCAATGACCGAAATGGATACTTGCCCGTATGTCTTCTCAGAATGTCACGGACAGAGGGTGTTTGTTATTAACTGTTTGATACAGCCAATGTTTACGTCATGGGCGAAAGAGAATCCATGATCACCAGCCAAAGTACGTCGTATGCTCACAAATTTTCTGATTTTTGTTGACTTGGAGAAAAGGACATACCATGACTATATTATTGACGAAGGAAGCAAGTTTATCAAACCTGACCTAGCTGTCGCTTTCGACTCTGGCTGCTCCCAGGAAGACATCGAATCGTGGAAGAAGTCATACGTTGCTTTACATCAGCGTGGAATACCCAGTGTGTTCACGGTGCGCCATGCTTGTGTCTCCTCCATACATTTGCTGATTGCCGTTTATAGGCTTTCAATAGTGAGGAAGCGCAAGCGGAGGCCGATCTATTCAAGAGCATCGGCGTTACTCTACATCCAGAGCTTGGACCTAAGCATAATCCATGGGGTAGCCTGCTCTCCAAGATTGAACCTAATAAGGTTGCTGGGTTTTACGCAGTCAATGGCTGGCTTTCTGGCGGCTTTAGGTGAAATGAGATTGCATTGGTGGTGCGGCACGTTGGAAATAATGTTTCATCAGAGTAAATGCAATATTTTTATATTCTTTAGCAGAATAAAAAGACGCATTACGACAACTTGAAGTGGTGCAAATCACCATTAGGCATATTTTCCACGTGCACTATTATATGGTCTGGTCCGAGTTTCAATACAGGAACGTCAGGAAGTGACACTTGACAAGTGTCATTCAGTCTCGGCAAATAGGACACATCGTATAAAGATGCCAAAGGATTGCAATCATTTATTATCTGATCAGCCTCTTCTTCTGGGAAACAATGCCCTTGGCTAAAGTTGACGACGTCAATCAGAAAGTATTTGACTGTATAGTGATCGGCGGAGGTGTAGGTAACGTTCTATGCATATCCTTTATTTAGTTCACACTCTCCTTGCAGACAGCTGGTCTTGCTGCGGCAGTTCGCCTATCGGAGGATCCTTCTTTTAGGGTCCTTGTATTGGAAGCAGGTCCGCTCGAGAATTTAGGCGACCCAAAAATCGATATACCAGCTCAGTTCTCGTCACTTATCGGAGACCCTCAGGTAGGCTATCTCAATCTGTGTCTCATTAGTTCTTTGGTTCTCATACCAATAAGTATGACTGGGGATTCACGACCACCAAACAGAAGTACGCCAACAACAATCAATCATATTGGCCACGAGGAAAAGGACTAGGTACGTCACCGACTTCATCTGGTCATTTGACGTGTACTCAACCGAGCAACAGGTGGAAGCTCTGCCACGAATTCTTACTTATGGTCCAAACCTCCAGCTGCAGATATTGATGCTTTTGAGAGCCTTGGAAATCCGGGATGGAACTGGGCTGACTATCAGAGATATTCCAAGAAGTCTGAAACGTAAGTAGAAAGATTACTCATCGCACATTTAATCTCATGGAGGCTATTATTACTTGTCAGCGTCCATCCTCCAGCCAAGGAGCAGTTAAATCTTTACCCCCACACATTCACCACCAAATCTTGTGGGAGATCTGGCCCTATTCAGGTCACTATTCCTCCCCACGTTCATACCGTGGATAAAATCTTTCAGGAGACGATGGTCGAAAAAGGATTCAAGACCGTCGACGATCCTTATGGTGGTGATGTAGGAAATTAATGACCTCTGATTTATACGCTCACTGAATGGCCTATTAGATCATAGGGACATGGATTGCGGCTTCCAATCTCGATCCGAAGACTTGGACTCGGTCTTATGCAGCAAATGCCTACTTGCTGCCTGTCGTTGATCGCACAAATCTCACTGTGGGTTATATAAATAATCTTAATAATTTTAATTCACTCTCCAATGGGTAACGTTTACAAGATTGTCACTAATTCACTTGTATCTCGGATCTTGTTCAATGAAGAAAGCAATGGACGAAGGACTGCCAGCAATGTTGAGTTTATTCATCAAAGCGTCAAGTGTAATGTCAAGATCAATATGGAGGTCATTCTGAGCGCTGGGTAGGCCTTTATTGATACAGAAAGACATTGTTTTAAACACAGCAATGACCAGAGCCATCAACTCTCCTCAAATACTAGAGTTATCAGGCATTGGCCAACCTGCTGTTCTCTCTAAAATTGGAGTTGATGCCGTAGTGGACCTACCTGGTGTTGGAGAGAACGTCCAAGATCACATTCTAATCAGTATTCCTCATGAATTAGCACCCGGTACATCCCACGAAACTTTGGATCTTTTACGCGACCCCATTCATGCGGTCAAGGCCAAACAACTACAGTTGAGTGAGATCGACTAAAATTCTTTCATAGTTCCTGATCACTATCTAGTACTGTTGGAAAAGGCCTTCACCGGACCGGCCTTACTTCTATTGCTTTCTTCCCTTTGACTTCAACGAAATTTGAGGGTATTCCTTCCTTAATTGATGATTTAGAGGCCGAAGTAGATGCCAAGCAGAAGGCTGGACAACTGCCACCTGGACTAGAAGAACAGCTCCATCACCAGATCTCTGCCCTCCGTGATGATACAATTCCTGACTGCGAAATTCTTATCTGGCCGGGTTGGTCCTCTCCTAGTGGTAGGTCGTCCCTTCATTTGCACTAGATAGATGAACCTATTGTTATTCAGGAACACCTGAAGTGGGAAAGCAATACATCAGTCCACTTGCGTGCTTGAACCACCCATTTTCCAGAGGAAATATTGTACGTGCTCCTTTTCATAGTAACATTAAGAGGAATATTAATACTGTATAGCACGCAACGAGCACAGACCCAGTTATATCACCAGAAATTGATCCGCATTACTTCGAAAGCAAGTTGGGTAAGACTTGATCTATCTACCCATAGCTCATAAATTTATGTGATGTGTTCTTCCAGACCTTGAAATTCTGCTTCTCCAGCTCAAATTTGTTCGAGGTCTGAGAGAGGTTGAACCTTGGAAATCAGGAATCCTTCGAGAGGTTGCTCCAGGGTCTGATTGCGCGTCGGACCATGATCTTCGAGGTGATATTAAAGCTAGCCCCAAATATTTTTGCGATTCTCTGACCCGCTTTCGAAAGAATTTATTAGGAACAACATATGGAGTGTACTGCGTATCACAGCCCTATTTTCTGGGAAATGTCGAGAGCCTAACTCCGTGACGTATACGCAGACACTGTCGGAAGTTGCTCTATGCTTCCTCGAGAGAAACACGGAGTTGTGGACTCACGCTTGAAGGTAGTTGGTTCTGTTTCTTACAATAACTTGACGACTGGTGAACTAATAATACATACAGGTCTATGGTACAACCAACTTGAGGGTGGCTGACTTATCCATCATACCCCTTCACATTGCGGCACACACTCAAGGTGAGAAAGATACGGAAAACTAGCTTCCCAAGATCCAACTCTTCATTTTTTTGGTTCAAATATCTAGCTACCGCATACGTTATTGGAGAAAAAGGTCTTTATCTATTACCATCGCCTAGTTTCTGTAAATTCATGATGCATTTTAGTTGCGGATTTCATCAAGGCCGATTACAAGGTTCAATAAAGCCCTTGCCTTCAATAGTGACATCTACTTTTCCTTGCATAATTTGAATAAATAACGGCTCTTGGCGCTTTGGCCAACGATATGTCTATGTCTATTACATATGGAAACTTAAAGTACCGTGGCTCAAATTTCAGCGTTCTCAGCTTTAACGATATCCGCAACTAGTTTGGTTATGAGCAATGAGCAAACAAGCGCCAAGTCATTGACCGACCTTTTTCCCCAATCATATAAGCAGTAGCTAATAAGGTCATTGCGTCAGTGTTAATTCAAAACATCGACGACAGGAGCTCCGTGTACCTTGCGTATGCGCAGCAATCTGCAGAGGAAGGATTGAAATGTCGGCGATGCGCAAGTTAGTCGTACCGTATACTTTCAATTTAGGATCGACGACGCCTCTCTTGTCACGAGGAAGCATAGAACAACTTCCAGCAGTGTCTGCATAACTAGCGTCAGTCCATCAAGACACGGGGAAGAACAAGAAGGCGCACGGAATATGGTCCCAGATTCCCCTTGATGAACTCTTCCAGACAGGATATGATAGATAGATTATCTTGCTGGCAAATCGACCCACCTCGAATGTCGTCGTCACTATCACGGTTGGACAGAGGGAATGCCTCTTTGACCATTCCAGATTTCCAAGGTTCCACTTCTTTCAGGCCTCGGATAAACTTTACCATTTGGACCATAATTTCAAGATCTTGATTTTTATAAATATTTAGGAGTATATCACCATGCTAGTTGGATGCCGACTTACCGACATCGCTTTCAAAATAATGTGGATCACAGACTGGAGGGACAGTGGGATCTTTACTTTCTGCATGCTGACATAACACACAGGTGAGTTAAGTATGTATATAAAGTACGTGATTAATCATGAAAGAGCTCACGATAGTTCCCCGAGAGATTGGGTGATTTAGGCATACTATTGGAGTAACGTAACATTTACCCTTCTCAGGAGGCGCTGAGAGCAGCTGATTAATCGCAGAAGCATCAATCATCACCAAATGACTCACCATTAGGAAAGTAGTACGCAGGAAAGAGAATGACTTCGCAGTCAGGAATGGTATCGTCACGCAAAGCAGCGATTTGGAGACGAAGTTGTTCTTCTAAGCCAGGAGGTAAATTGCCCGCCTGTCCTTTGGCATCGACATCGGCTTCTAGGGTGTCGATTAAAGAGGAGGTTCCCTCATATTGCGTCGCGGATAAAGGGAAGAAAGCGACAGAAGCAATGCCCGTTCGATAAAGGCCTTGCCCGAGAGCACTAATGAGTATGGGAATCATGTCAGAAACAAGTAGATATAGATAACTATCTCCACTCAACTGGAGCTCCTTGGCTTTCGCTGCGTAGCTTGGGTCAAGCAGAAGATCTAATGACTCATGACCAGGTGGCAGCTCAAATGGTAAGCTAACTAAGGTGTGTTCCTGTACATTTTCCCCAACTCCTGGGAGATCGACGACGACGTCGACGCCTATCTTGGAGATAACTTCAGGCTGGCCGATTCCAGATAATTCCAATATATGAGGGGATTTTATGCCGCTGGTGATGAAATTAGAGAAATTTCTGTCGATATTGAATGCACAACAAGCATACCCAGCACTCAGGATCACTTCTTTCTTGACGTTCACGATGTATGCCTTGCCGTCATAAATAAATGCGACAGTTTCTGCAGTTCGGTCTTCATTTCCCTTGGCTTCCTTAAATAAGATGCGCGAGACTAGAGCACTGGTGAGAACCTGACAAATATGAACGCGTCAGAAACAGTTTACAAAGTGGAGAGAAACTTTACATTAAGGTTCGGGCGATGGATATTCGGAAGCAAGTATGCAGTTGCAGCATAGGAACGCTTCCATGTCCTTGGGTCTAAATTCGATGCTCCAATCCACGTCCCGGTAATCTGCAAAATATGATGAACACTATGCTAAGTTAGAGTACAAGTTCTACACACATTACCGCTATAAGGATCGTTGATCAACTTCAAGCCCTTGTTAACCATCGTTTCCTGGAAGACCAAGTCCTCCTTATGAAGGTGAGGGGGGATGACAACTTGGATAGGACCCGACTTTCCACAAGATTCATCAGTAAAGATATGAGGATAAAGATCCGTTTGTTCTTTCGCCGGCAAATGGACACTTTAAATTTTCGAACATAAATTGACGGAAATAATTGCGTCGTTACATACCTCTCCGATTTGTTGGAATATTTCTTATATTCGGCCCAATTCCATCCTGGATTCCCGAGCTTCTCGAAACTGTCGATGTCAGCCGCCGGTGGCTTGCTCCAATAGTAGAAATTCATTGCAGAAGTTCCGCCTAAAGATAGCTAGGTTAGGAGGATATTGATTAATAGTGAAAACCAACAAACCCAGCCCTTTTCCTCGCGACCAGAGGACTTGGTTGTCATTTAAATTCTTCTGTTGGACCGTCATAAAGGCCCAGTCATACTGAACAAATAAATTTGAGCATCCCTTGAAATATGAGTGTTGCATATACATACCCGAGGATCTCCCAGGGTGTGGCCAAACTGAGCTGGAACGTCAATTTTAAAATCTCCCAGAATATCTACATGACCAGCTTCCAAGACGAGAATGGATACAGAAGGATCTTCCGACAGACGAACTGCAGCAGGCAATCCAGCAGTCTGAGGAACATTAGAAAAGTTAAATTGAAAGAAAATGACACTAACGCCTCCACCAATGACGACATAGTCAAACGACCTTTGCGCAACGTCTTCAACGGTTGCAAATGGCATTTCTGAGGATTGTACTTATAAGAATGTAAAAACAGGTAAAAGCTATGAACAGCGGAGGTCGTCTCTTGGTTGTCCCCCGCTTTAGCACCACGGAGCTGAAAGAATGATAGTCGTAAATCGGAAGCAGACGCATGGTCGTGGTCCTTTAAAAATAGGTAACATATTTGGCAGACTTATTGGCGCAAGAAGCTTACCTGTCGTCCCGATAAATCCATGGCAATGAAGGCAACTCCTATGATGTGTTTCAATTTCCTGTGAAAGCCATCTGCTAACTATGTGGATCTGATAAAAACGGTATCGATGGATAGAATGTCGGATGAGCACAGTATTTCCTACAGGGGCACTAGTACCAGCGCAGGGAGAGGGCACATCGACTCCCCTTTCCGGCGAGCCGCGAGCAGAAGTTGGCAGGTGACTAGCCTATTGGTCCCGATCCTAGCGTCAGTCCAAGAATTCATTTGTCCAAAATAAGCATTATCTCACCGCTACAAATCATGAGATGTAGGAACACTATCATGAACTAGACGCGTCAATGTAGAGTACAAACCTGGAGGCTCGGGGTCAACTGTCAGCGAAACGAACGTGATTCGACAGTAACGTGTGACGCGATTTTACAATGCGAAACAAAGCCATATACGCGGGACGCATCCCGTCTTTCTTCATTGATCTGCCCATTCCCAACATCTCACCTTCCGCCATTGAAATGGCCGACAACAAAGCTTGTAGATGCGATGATGACACCCAACCTTAAAGGAAGCCTTTGCGAAAGTTATAGTAGCATCGATGTACTGCTCCCTGATAAAACCGATGCAAATTCGATTTCTGAAGCTATCGCAGTGTGGAATCTTGGACAAATTCAAATTCAAATTCATCCCCTATCTATCAGAGCTCATAGCTATCATTTTCGATGTGTAAGTATATACATAGGACGATTTACAATACTGTACGAGGAACTATCAAAAGATTTCAAAAAAAGATGATATGATATGTAACAAATTCCGACCACTCCAAGAGACCGAGACGCCATTTCGCGGATCCCAAATAATCAATTAGGTGTCTTAGGATTACCTGTCTCCTCGTTGACGGCTATATGTGTTCCATTGACAAGTGGTTTGGTTACCGTGATCGGAGCCGCCGTAGCCTCTTCAGAGGTACTGGGCCCCGAAGTTCGTCCTGTAGAAACAACGGAAGCTGTAGCAGCGTGCGCGGGCTGAGGAAAGCCGCCAATTGTAGATATGGTTTGAGTTGGGATCGGAACTGCTCCAGTGACTATAGGTCTAGTTACAGGTACAGCAGCAAAAGCCGGCCCATTGCTGGTCCGCCGATGTTTACGCCAAGCCTAGCCAAGCCACCCTGCAATTTCTTTGCTTCCTTAGCCTCCTTCGCTTCCTGCTTCTTCGCCTTTTTCTTCCTCCTCCCTCTTCGCTCTAGCTGCCTTCTCATTTCTTTCATCTTCCACCCATTTAGCGACTTCTTCTACAGCGCGCTCAGGGTCTTGCTTGCACGACAGAAGGAAGCCCTGTAGTTCGGCAGTAGAGAACTCATGTTCGAGTATTGAAGCCGCAAATTGTTTAGAGAACAAGTGAAGGATGGCCTCTTTCTCGGATGATGAGAGATGGGGGGATTTCTCGTCGGTCGAAGACCTTTCAGAACGTAAAGTGATGAAGGCTTCTGGATAGAATCTCAAGAATAGAGCAGCAGCCTGCGCTCTGGTGGCGAGCTTATACTGAATCTTCTTGTCAATTCTCCCAGGACGGAGAAGCGCAGGATCTAAACGATCAACATAGTTCGTCTAGAAATGAAAGTGTAAGATTCGTGTCAGTATTGGTGGGCCAGAAACGGCATGAAAAAAGAACTGACAGTAGCGAAGAAAATCTTTCCTTCCTCGCTCCCCACACCGTCTAACACATTCAATAAGCCTGACATGGTGACAGCTGAACGTCCTCGGGCACCTGGTCTTGCTGGAATACCAACCATACCGGCCATATATGCTGTTGCGCCTGCCAGCCCTGTCGCTTCATCGTCATCGAGTTCCTCGCGTGAGGGAAAGGCGCAATCGATATCTTCAATCAAGAAGATGGCTTGCTTTGGTATAGATGAAACCGCACGAGCAAGAAACGAATCATCAACGCTGAAAGAAATGAAATTACTATGAGTAAATGATGGAATGGACACAGGTAAAATAAAGGAACTGACAATGTAGAAGCAAGCGAAAGTGAATATATTTCTAGCCCTAATTCACCCGCGATGGCGTAAATGGTTGAACCTGGCAAAGCAGAAAATTGAGTCAGGCTCGCCCTATACAGTGAAGCCAAGAATGTCATACTCTTTCCAGTTCCAGGAGGCCCGTATAGCAAATACCCTCTACGATGAGGGATGCCAGCTTTGGTGTACCATTCCTCCATCCTGATGAACTCACGTGCATCTTCAATAAGGGAATTGATAACACCCTCCTGCAGAATGATCGAACTGAGAGGCCGGCGAGCTTTACGCTTAGCACCATTCCAAGGAGAGGCAGGTCCGTACGCCGGCTAAACAAGAGTAAGAAAAGTTAGAAAACGAGGAGGGTCATATTGAGGTTCTGCGAACCTGATCGGCAGTGTGCACTGTTACGTGTGGTCGGCTTGTCTTCACATATCGCTGGCGGCCTTCCTCGACCAGGGCGGATAACGCAGACATTTTCCGTGTATATATACTGCGTTGCAGAAAATGAAGCAAGAATAAGAGTCAGCATGTCGAAAGTAAACGAAAGCAAATAGGCTGCAAGGGGAACAAGAAGCGGGAGCTCACGTTAAGTACAAGCGTCCCATCATCTGGAGCCCAGCATGCGGCATAAATGCCTGATTTATGGAACGTCCAGTTCCCGAGGATCTCCGCACTTCCACCCAGTACCCATTCCATCTGAATAATTGAGGTTCTTCGTATGTAGGTACATATTCTGCATGGTCGTCGAAGTGACCATCCTTCCTTTGGTTCTCGGATTCGAGCTTGACAGACCATTGACGTAGGGAAGAGGTCGCATTAACGCGAAATTCTCGGGAACGAGTCCAAACCTGTTCTTCTGTCTGTTCACTTGGAAAGATAAGAATTGTTTTTCAATCGAGAAAGATAGATAGGAACGAACCAGGAGGAGAATGATCCATTCGTAGGCCGGGTCGCCTTCAGTAAATTGGGCGGTGATGGAATATTCTATAAAATAGGTTAAGATCGTCAATCGATTGTAAATCAAGAAACAATCAAGGGATCGGACTCACGAAAGGGCTTGAACCTCCCCATAATCCACGAAAAAAACCTCCTGCCACCTTCAATGATCGAGCCGAGTAAGAAGAGCCTAATGCTGTCAATAAGGTATGAATTTGGACCTCCTGCGCCTACTCCTGCATTCCCAACACCATGAGGTCCTGTAACGGAGCCTTGGCCGTTAAGCAACCCTTGGATGATAGTGGCAAGGAATGAGAACCCCATGATACGTGACATGGCATTGGTGGAAGAGAACCAGGAATTCGAGTCTTGAGTATCAACTTCAGGTGACTGTTGAAAAGACATGGTTGAGGGATTCAAAGAGACTCGTTATCGATATCGATATGCCGAAGCGCTTATATGTCCGCGCGAAATGACTCGATAATGAGCGTTTATGAGGACAAGAATAGAGCTTGAAAGTGTGGGCTGGACCCCGGTGTGTTCGGAAGACGTGGTCGCACACTTTCTTGTTAGGTATTGATATTTCTGTGAAAGAACAAAGAGTCAGCGCTAGATATCTCGTATGGTCTCGGGTGCGATGTAAATGCAAGCATGCATACCCAAATGACTCGACTGCTGCTGCGATTGTCAACGAAGACAACTGCGGAACGCGGGGGCAAAGGGTTAATCAGCGGAACAAATGGTAATGAAAGTCCAAATGAAAGAGGCTTAGAAGCCCAGTGGTTTTTCAGTCTGAACTCTGGACAAGGCTTTGAAGAGAGGAAGGAAAGCGGACCCATGAGTGACAATTTTCGTTGATGACGTCCAGGGCGAACACGCGTTGATTGACATGAATGGGAGGACGGCCCGGCAGCCGTTGATCTTGGAGGAGGGCCCGTCTCAGGTCTGCACCAAGTCTGCAATTCGCGATAAATAAATGCTTGACATCAAGATGCATTGGTCCAAGGTAGACTGCAACTGGTAACGAAAACGAAGTTCTGACAGGCGAATAATCTGAGCGACTTACCATAAGTGCATAGCATGATATCACATTACGAGAAGAAGGCATACATAAGGAGAACAGAAATATATTGGAAATATATAGAATGTGGGCATACTATAAGACCAAATTATGAGGATGATGATTGTATGATGATGATATACGTATTACACGCTACGTATCATAAGAAAATAGGCAAAGCTTTTTGCATTGACATCCCAGCTGGAAATCTCAGTCAGTTGGCGATGCATTGACTTCCTTGTTGGTTCCATTGACTAGTGCCAATGGTTTCGTTACGGTTAGGACCTTATCCGACGAGGTAGCATCTGTGCCGGTACCTTGAGAGACGACTTTACCTGAGTCGGTGTCTGTGGATCCGGATGGAGGATGGACATCTTTACCAGCGCTTGCCGCAACGTTACTAGGAGAAACGGATCCGGAAGGAAGACTCCCGTTTGCATGACCAGTGTTAACCCCAAGCCTCGCCAATCCATCTTTAAAAAATTCGGCCTCCCTTGCATCCTTCTTAGCCTTTGCCTTCGTCCTCCTCTCTGCCTCCCTCTTCGCTTTCGCTGCTCTCTCCCTTTTTTCGTCTTCCACCCATTCAGCAATTCGTTCCACAGCATGCTCTGGTTCTTGCTTGCATGAGAGGAGGAACCCTTGCAATTCAGCTGTTGAAAATGTGTCTTCTGGTACTGCAACCGCAAATTGTTCCGAGAGAGAGCGGAGAATCGAATGTTTTTCAGAGGGTTCGAAAGGGATGGATTTATCCGAGCCGGAGGATGTTTCAGAGCGCAAAGTAGTCATAGCCTCTGGATAAAATTTCAAGAACAAAGCAGCCGCCTGAGCACTGGTGGCTAGCTTATACTCTATCTTCCTGTCAATTCTTCCAGGACGCATAAGAGCAGGATCCAACTCATCAACGTAGTTTGTCTAGAAGGCAGAAAAAAAAACAAAAGGTCAAGACATTTTTCAAAGGATATACAAACTAGAACGCACCGTAGCAAAGAAAATCTTGCCTTCCTCACTTGCCACTCCATCCAGTACATTCAACAAACCAGATAATGTGACCTCTGAACGAGGCCTACGAGGGCGACCGCCGTTCCGGTATCCAATTGAATCCGAGGACCCTGCAGATCCGTCAGCCTCGAGCTCTTCACGAGAAGGAAAGGCGCAGTCAATGTCTTCAATGAGGAAGATTGCTTGTTTGGGTATGGCAGCGACAGCCCTCGAAAGGAATGCGTCGTCGATACTGAAAGAAAGCGGTTATTTGTAAGTCAAGAAGGGGACGAATAAAGGCTGACAAAGTAGATGCAAGAGAAATAGAATAAATTTCTAGGCCAAGTTCACCAGCAAGAGCGTAAATTGTTGAACCTGAATAAACAAGGTTTTACGTCAGCGGTACCCTTTCAAAGAAGAAAGAGGCACATACTTTTCCCGGTTCCAGGAGGTCCGTAAAGTAAATAACCTCTGCGATGCGGAATGCCAGCCTTGGTGTACCATTCCTCTGTCCTAAAGAACTCGCGCGCATCGTCAATGAGTGAACTGATAACGCCATCCTCGAGCACGACTGAATTTAAAGCTCGGCGAGCTTTACGTTAACCCCATTGAACGTTTGGTCGACTCTGTAAGACGGCTGCAAAAAATTGGTCAAACTTAAATAACGATGTAATTCTAGGACCAACCTGATCAGCGGTATGAACTATGACGTGTGGTCTGCTCGTTTTCAGATATCGCTGGCGGGCTTCTTCCACCAGGGCAGACAAGGCGCCCATATCTCGGGTATATATCCTGTCATAAATGGAAGGAATGAGTATGAGAAAGTTGTTCAAGGGAAAATAGCAGCAAGGAAAACTTACGTCAAAGATATGTTTCCAAGGCCCGATCTCCACCATGAGGCGAATACGAGTAGACTGTTGTTCGTTCAACTTCCACCCAATGGCCCTTCCATCGGAATATCTGAGGATGTCCGTACGAAGGCACGTAATCCACATGCTTTTCTTCATCGTCATCCTCTTTTTTCTCGTCAGATTCGAGTGTAACGGACCATCGTCGCTTGGATGAGGTGGCGTTAACATAGAAGTGTCTGGAACGACTCCATATTTTTTCTTCCGTCTTTTCATCGATTTGAGAATTAAATAAAATTAAAAAAGATCCAACAGAGACGAACCAAGAAGAGAATAAGCCATTCATAAGTCGGGTCGCTCTCTACAAATTGAGCTGTGATGGAGTACTCTGTAGGTTGTGAGGAAAGCCACGATTCAGATGTTGAACGGTAGCTTAGTACCTTGATAATATCAGTGAACTTACGAAGAGGCTTGAATCTTCCCATAACCCATGCAAGAAATCTCCGTCCACCTTCAATAATCCAGCCGAGTAAAAGTAGCTTAAGACTGTCAATAAGATAGGAGTTTGGCCCTCTGACACCTGCACCGACGTCGCCAGTAACAGTGCCTTGACTATTAAGCAATCCACGGAGGACACTGACAACGAAGGAGAACCCTGCGATACGCGAGAAATTGTTATCAGAGGGGAACCAAGAGCTGCCTTGATATGACTCTTCGGCAGACATGTTGGATGGCTTGAAAGAGAACCCGATATCAGACACTGAGGATGCAACGAGAATATAGGAAGAGGCTGTGTGAGATTAATGAATGCTAAATTCTAAACGCGGTAAGGGTATACATACAAGATACGAAGACAATAAGCTTGATGATTAGTGAGGGATGTGTAAGTGAAGATAAGTTCAAGGAAGGACGAGTGGCTCACCTCGGTCAGCAGATAACTGATTGAGATGATTTACTTTAGCATAACCCAGTAGTCTTTATATACATATAATAGATGGGCCTTAGGGCCACTCTTGTACAATAAGATTCAAGAATAGTAAATATACGGGTCTTCGACAATGCATAAGAATGTGATGCATTGGCTCCATCAGACGTACTGTTGTTTTTGTTGGTGTAAATTCCAACAAAGGTACCCGCTTCAAAGTTCGCAAATAAAGCGCTAGTCGATTCAAATTGGCGCAGCAAACACAGATAATTGAACTGATGTCGCTTTGCCGCCTTTTGCGCATGCGCACATGCATCCCAGAGAGTATCTTTGTCTAACATTCAGATCGCCGAGTAAAGAAGCAGGCTCAAGGGCCTTATCATGCATTTTGAACAATTGTGGAAGAGAACTGGGTTAGCAACTGTGACGCAAGACACAGCCAGACCATTGTCGAAGGCGCGTGTTGGGGACTTGGGGCCAATCGGGGGCCTATTGCAATTTGCCTATTGGACAAAAAAGCCACTATGTAATAAAGGTTATTAATCGGGCCCATTGGCAAGGAAAGCATGAATTTCTTGGATAGAGTAACCCACATAGTTATAGCGGTTCAACGTTTAATGTAGGTTCAGATTTACGCACTACTGAGCCAGGAGCGAGTTAGTGACCGTGACCGTTGAACGTTTGATTATTTGATGGTCACGTAACGTTTATTTTAGCTATCACGTGGACGGGTAGACTGAACGCGACGCGCGTCTTCTTGCGTCCTCTTTATCTTTTTCCAGGAAATCAACTTGTCTTATAAATACAGGTCCGTCTACAGGAGCATATGAATAATTCTGGGAAAGAAATTTGACGTAAGGACTTCAGAACTAAGTATTGGCGTGTTAAAAAAATTAATTTGTAGAAAAAGAACCAAAAATTGAGCACCATATAACTAAACACTAGATTTTTAAATCATGCTATATTGCAGGTAGCATTGACGACTACTCAACAAAGTACTTACATGGCCTTTATATATAACTCTTGGACAGGTCAAAATTAGTGTCGTATGACTAGACACAGTGTTGTTCAGCTATAATTACAGTAAGTAAGGATTTAAATAAAAGCTAACGTAAATTTTTTAACTTGAAGTCTCTGACCCATTTCTTGCCCTATTGACTTGTGAATCGTTGATAAATGACTTCGTAACAGATAGAGGTATGACTGGAATAATAGCAGCAGTCTCATCTGGGGAAGCAGATGCAGGATCCGGGTCTGGGGGAATGACAGTAGTTGAGGGAACGTTTGTAGGTTGAGTAAGGGCGTCATTTGTAGCAGGCGCTTCGACGACAGTAGGAACTGGTCCGGATACGTCTCCAGGTGTAGGTAGCAAAGGAGGAGTAACACTTCCAGAACTAGAAGGTTCGCCTCCGTTCGCGTCACCAACATGCAACCCAAGTCTTGCCAACCCACCCTGCAACTTCTTCGCTTCCTTCGCTTCCTTCTTCTCTTTAAGCCTTGCTTTCCTTTCTTCCTCCCTCTTCTCCCTTGCCACTTTCTCGTTTTTCTCATTTTCAACCCATTTAGGGATTTCTTCGACAGCACGCTCAGGGTTCTGCTTGCACGAGAGGAGGAACCCTTGTAACTCGGCGGTGGAGAACTCGTGTTCTGGCACCGAATCCCCAAACTTTTCTGAGAGAGACCGGAGAATGGCCTGTTTCTTGGAGGGCGTCAAATGGACCGATTTTCCCCATCTTCCAAAATTTCGAACTGTAGAGTAGTAAAAGACACAGGATAGAACCTCAAGAACAATGCAACTGCCTGTTCTCTGGTGGCCAGCTTGTATTGAAATTTCTTGTCGATTCTTCCAGGGCGCAGAAGAGCAGGGTCTAAATGGTCGACATAGTTTGTCTATGGAGCATGAAAAAAAAAAGAGTTATTGATCGCCAATTGCAGAATTCGAGAGTAAGAGCTCACAGTAGCGAAGAAAATCTTGCCCTCCTCGCTTGCGACTCCATCCAGTACGTTCAACAACCCAGATAAAGTGACAGCTGACCGTGCTCCACCACGACCTCGTTGACCATTGTATCCCATTGGGCTATCTGACCAGTCATTTTCATCGTCGTCGACATTCTCGCGAGAGGGGAAGGCACAGTCAATGTCCTCGATGAGGAAGATCCCTTGTTTTGGCATACGCGCGACAGCTTGCGCCAGGATTGAGTCATCGACACTAACGGAACGATTATTTGCAAGTTGAGAGGCATAGCATGGCAAAAAAAAAAAAAATAGATTGTCGAACCTACAGAAAATTAAATGTCTAACATCTTTCAAATAAATAAAAAACGTACTTTTTCCAGTGCCTGGAGGCCATAGAGTAAATAGCCCCTGCGATGCGGAATGCCAGCGTGGCTGTACCAATTTCTGCCGCAATGAACTCGCGCGCGTCTTCAATGAGCGAATCAAGAACTCCCTCCTGGAGGATGATCGAACTTAAGGGTCGACGGGTTTACGTTTGGTTCCATTCCAAGGTGAATCACTTCCATATGTTTTCTGTGTTATTCGAAAAAGATCATGATAAAAAAAGGATGAGCTAATTTCATAACTTGAACGAACCTGATCAGCAGTGTGTACCATAACGTGAGGTCTACTCGTTTTCAGATATCGCTTGCGGGCTTCTTCAACCATGGCAGACAAGGCACCCATATCACGCGTGTACATCCTGGTGTAATGAAACGAAACAGATATCAGATGTGCATTTTCAAGAAAAGGAGCAATAAACCGAAAACAAGACAGAGACTCACGTCAAATATAAGAGTTTCCTATATGGCTTTCCAGGTTCATAAAAACTATCTTCTCTTTGGGACACTTGTACCCAGTAGCCCTTCCATTTGAATAACTGAGGTTGGTCATACGTTGGAACGTATTCTGCATGGTCTTCATCGTTATCATCCTTCTCCTGCTTCTTCGATTCGAGTTTAACAGACCATTGCTGCATGGACGACGTAGCATTAACACGGAAATTGCGAGAACGACTCCATATTTTTTCTTCCGTCTGCCCATTCGATCAAGATGATTACAAAAAAAGAAGTGTAACAGAGACGAACCAAAAGGAGAACGATCCATTCATAAGCAGGATCGCTTTCTGTAAATTGCGCTACGATTGAATATTGTGTAAGTTATAAGGAACATCGTGAGTCAGGAAGGTTAGCTTAATGCCAGTTAACTCACGAAGAGGCTTGAATCTCCCGAGAATCCACGATAAAAACCTCCGTCCACCCTCAATAACCCAACCAAGCAGGAACAGCCTTACGCTATCGATAACGTAAGAGTTCGGCCCCCCTCCAACTCCCCCACCTAGGCCGCCTGCACCAGCAACAGCTCCTTGACCATGGAGCAATCCATGCAGGACATTGACAAGGAAGGAGAACCCCATGATATGCGACATCGCGTTCTGAGAAGAAAACCAGGAGTCATCTTGAGCGGCGAATTGAACATCAAATGGTTGTTCAAAGGACATCATTTGAGAGACTCGGATTCAAAAAAAATCGATATCGTTACCTCCAAAGACTTGAAGGTCTTATAAACTCTTGGTCGGAGGTGGCTCTGCTCCTCAGTCTCGCAAGAATAGGACCAAAAGCTGTGCGATGAAATCTAGGGTGTAGATCTTTGGCGTTAATCAGCATAGGTTTGTTCATCATGGGCGCCCAACTGGCAACTGGGCGCCATCAGGAATCATCCTCTACACAGAGAACTCGAAGGGTTGTCACTTGTGAAGCCCATCGCACGGCAGACTGAGGTTGCATTGTAACAATTGCAAAGACGTAGAAGCAGATGGAGGAGATTATCTATGTCTAAAAAATCCCGAATGTCTTTTGGCCTTGACAAAAGAAGGAGAGGCGGTACCATGAACGGCAGGGCTTCTGGCAACATGCGTTTCGATGTGCTTTGATTGGACAGGAGCGAAGATCGGACCGTGTGCCGTAGAGAAAATTTTGGCTTGTGTATTGATCTGCGCTGCTCTGTACGTTGAGCAGGAGCAGATATTGCTGTGTATGTACATACTTTTAGGACGCACCATAACGTAAGAGCGATAAAAAAAAGAAATGAAGGAGGCCATGCACAATGGAAGCAAGGGCACATGCAAGTGTCATGAAATATCGTGATTCGTGAAGGGTAGAATAGAAATGATGTCTAAGTGTACCTATGTAATGCAAGCATAACCCATGATTACCTTAAGAATATAGGTGTCATAAAAAGCAAGCCAAGGAATAACCAAGCAAAAGAAATGTGGGATAGAATAACTCCAGAGAAAAGGATATTTGATGTAAGTCAGTAGGTAAGTATGTGTCGCGTCAGTGCCATCCCCACTACAACCTGGGATGCGTAGTATACCCGCCGCCAGGCGGTCGATTTGCATCATCAGGCCTCCATTACTGGAGGCTGCTGAAAAATCCAAGGCTGGGGTCTATCCGTCACCACCTGTCCATTGGGAGTGTGCTGCACAAACACCATCCTCATGGCGGAGGCTGGTTAGGATTAGTGCGGCGGGGCTGGTGTTGGTCTTCGGTGTAGTAAAGGCTGCTGGTAATGTTCATAAGTTGGAAGTGTGGGTTCTGTGTAACTGGGGCTTGTTGGGGTTGGGGCTGTGGCTGTGGCTGTGGTTGTGGTGGCGGAGGTTGTCGTCGTGGCGGTGGTGGTGTGGGTCCATCCTATAATGGCTACGTGCAGACTGAACAGGCACAGGAGGAGGAGGAGGTCTTGACATCGACCTTGACCTTTCCCTCTTTGGTACAATATCCCGTCCCTTATCTGTCTTTCCTTCTCCCTCTGCACTTCCACTGCACGCTCTCTCTCGTCTCTTTCCCTAAGTTGCCTCTCCCGCTGTGCCACCAACTCATCCTCTCTTTCCTCCATCTCTTTATCCTCCTCCCTTTCCCTCTCCTGTTTTTCCTTCTCCATCCGCTCCCGCTCCCTCTCTTCCTTGATCTCCCTATCTCTCTCCATCCTCCTCTGATGCGCCAACAACGCTGTCTGATGCGGATGCGGATCATACGGAACATGGACGTATGTCTGCGGCTCTATTCCATAAAAATCTTCTTCTTCCTCGTACTCATCTTCGTCCTCTTCTCCTGACCCCGACATGCCATTGCTGGACGAAGGGCCTGGCCAGGATGCGAAAGAGTGTCGACGAGAGGGGTCAAGGTGGCGTTTGGAACGTTTGCGGCAATATTTATCCAGTGGCGTTGAAGGGCATCTTGTCTGTAAAATCGCAATAAAGTCGTCATTAACATCGTCATTCGTGTGTAAAAACGTAAAAGTAACAAAAAAAGATAATAAGAAAGCAAAAGCAAAACCCACCTCGTCAAAAACGCGTCCACAAAAAGGACACTGGCATCCTCCCGTCCCATCCGTATGCCGACTTTCCTTGTGCCTCCTCACATCCCCGCTGCGCGTAAAGATCTGGCCGCACACGTCACAGGGGTACCTCTTAAGCTTCCTCGATGGCCTCGCAGGAGCCGCAAAGGTATTGGTCTCGGAGCCCCCATTGGCGGTACCATTGGGGATGCGTCAGAGGGTCGGGCATGTCTATAGCAGGAATGGACGGAATTGGCGGTGGTGGGTATGGCATATGGTGTAGCCACCTAGATGGGATGGGTTGCTGGCGTTTGACATGCCGTTGAAGTTGGAATTGCGATGCCCAATACCACTTGATCCTGAAGGCCCATCGGGCGTCCACGCCCCGTGAGGAAGAGAAAGATGATGATGAAGACCCGGAATGAGAAACACCCTCTGCCGAG
The DNA here is from genome assembly GCA_015501075.1 of Gymnopilus junonius. Taxonomy (NCBI): domain Eukaryota; kingdom Fungi; phylum Basidiomycota; class Agaricomycetes; order Agaricales; family Galerinaceae; genus Gymnopilus; species Gymnopilus junonius. Next base: position 33,982 of record JADNYJ010000255.1, read on the forward strand.
CTATATCTTCTTAGACGTGAATGCGAGTGGGAGTTACCATTTCCAGTCCCAGCTTGGGGTGTGGTGGTGGCGGTGAGGGCGCAGGTCCAGGTCTTGACGCTGGATCAGCATCAGGAGGTGGTTCAACCCTGTTCGTCCTTCATATCCACATCCTGGTCTTGTCGCTGGTTATTTTCGTTGCCATCGCCATTGCTCCTGCCGACGGTCTTCCCTTTATCAGGCTGCCCGCGTTGGAAGAATCATTGACGGGGGTGGTCGAAGTCCGAAATCGACGCCCGCCGGCGTATTAATCGCGTCTCCATTAACATCTGCCGCATGGCTAGTCGGAGTAGGAGCAGGAGTAAGAGCAGCACTTCCACTTCCGTTCTCAGTAGGAACAGGAGGAGCACCACCGCCTCTCGTCTGTCCATTGGTCCCATTCGCTATGCCCACATCCTTCACGTCTTCGTCATCATCAATCACAATCGCATTCGCCGCAGATCCATACCCAGGTGCAGCAGACGCTGTCCATTGACCGCCTCATTCGCCGCCCCACTGCCACTACCGCTAGCCACAGCTGTCGTACTCGCGCTCCTACTCCCCCCCGCATATCTCGGCTCCCCAATCTGCTGCTGCTGCTGGGTGAACCCATGCTTATCCCCAGTAACATTCACAAAGATCAACTGTCCACCTCCGGGAAACTCTCTCCTTTCCTCTCCTTCACCTCTCTCACCTCGATCGTCTTTTCTTTTTCCTTCTCCTTTGCCTTGGACGCTGCATTTTTGTCTTTTATCCTTATCCTTTCCTTATCCCGCACGGCGCGCACACGAGGCATCCTAGGAGGCTTCAGCACGAAACTGAGCGCCGCCGACGTTATGCATGCTCATGTTCATATTGAGAATCAAATGCTCCTGAGGCGCGAGAGGAACGTGCATCGGTGCGGTTGGAGGAGGCCTTGCTGAGGATATTGTGGTTGGGGCACCTGTCGCTGCTGCTGCAGCTGCTGTGGCGTGTATAGTTGGGGGTACATCATCAGCAGAAGGCGCCTGTTGCTGATATTGACGAGAGGTGGAAGAGCTCAAAGACACTGCAGGCGCAGTCTGTTGCCTTCTCAAAGTTGGACCTTGACCTTGAGCCGAAGCAGAACCAGGGGCAGAAGAAGTATGAGAAGAACCCCCGGTAGCGGAAGGACCATGATGACTGGCTGAAGAACGAGGAGGAACTCCGTCCTTATTCTGAGTCTCCCCTGGGTAAAACGGCTTCTGGTAGGGTGGTTGATATCGGTACTGAATTGGTCGCGGTTGGGGCTGTTGAGCAGGAGGAGGGGGTACACCCTGGGCGTAAACGTGATTTTGCGGAGGTGCGGGCACGTGGCGCGAAGGTGAATACCTATGCGAATACTGTTCTGACTGACGAGGCGGTGGCATTTCTCCAGGCGGAGGAGATCCAATGCGAATAGTCCTCGGCAATGGAGGCGGGTGGTGGATTTCCTCCAGATATGGGTGGTTGTGGCGAGCCATGCCCTCGATAATTCGAATTTGACAACGCAGGCGGGTAAGGAGAATAGTTAGAAGGAGGCGGCCCATGAAACGGAGGAGACTGATGCCCGTAGAAAGAACCGTTCCTCGGTCTTCCACCTGCATAGTGCCCTGGGGGAGCAGGAGGCGAGGCGAATACGCATGAGGTAGGCGCGCAGGTGCTCCGACCCCGTTTACACCCAGGTGAGAATGCAAATGGGGAGGAGGTGCAGTGTGACTGGTGTGAGGAGGGTACCTGCTGTACCGGTGCCGCCCTCTGGCTTCACTGTCAGAACCGCTGGAGTAGTCGTGCCCATTTGCTGGTGGCTCATAATGGCCCTGACGAGGAGCAGTGGGTGGCGGCGAGCGCGAGTAGCCAGGTGAACGTGCCTCGGTGGGGGTGGTCCTGGTTGGTGGTAGGAACTAGGACCAGGAGGAGGAAGATAGGCAGACCGCGAAGACGTCTGGTTTGGGTAGTGGTTCCTGTCATAATGACTTCGCTCTAGAGGCGGAGGAAGGGGTCGCGACGAATACAACCCAGGACCAGAACCAGGAGCAGGAGCACTCGCAGACGCGTGTCCCCTGTGGTCATCCTCTCCAATGAAACCATGCCCGTATCCTTGGCCAGAACTGCCGTAACCATAGCTATGACTATGTGAAAGACTAGAAGGAGGCGGCTGAGGATGATGATGCAGTCCATCCGGGGAATGTATAACAGGCGGCCCAGCATTCACCGGCGGACTGTCGCTCGTCGATCCACGCGAATGGTCCCTTGAATGACCGTGCCTCGACCCGCTACGACTAATGTGCCCAAAGCGTTCGTGTGGACCCAAATACGAAGGAGGTTGGGGTCGTCGATCTGTGGTGGGAGGCGACACAGAAGGGCGACGTTTGCTTCTCGTTATCCTGCGCGTGTCCTTTTCCCCGTTCCGCATCTCAACGTCCTCATCCACTTTCTTCCCATTGTCCTTTCCCCTTCCCGTCAACCGGTATTTCTCTGGAGCATAAGAATACATATCCGTTGCCCATGGCGGGCTCGGAATAGGCTTGAGCACCTCCTCATCCTTCCTCGGTCGCGCAAGAGGCATCGAATGTCGTGTGGACGCATGTGGACCCGCAGAAGTGGAAGATGAAGGCGCCAAAGTGGAAGAAGCCGAATGAGAAAGCAGTGGCCTGGCAGCAGCGGAAGAAGATGACGGAATGATAACTCTAAACTCGGGAGCCTGCCTTTTGGACCTGCGCGGGGGAAGCGATGCCTCTTCGGACGAAGAATCATCGCTGGAGCTGTCTTCCTGAAGCTCATCCTCGTCATCGGATGAACTGGGAGCTGTCTTCTGTCTCTTCTTTCTTTGCTTCTCTGGAGCCTTTCCTTTCAAATCCCCCTGGAAGGCATGACATCCCACCGGGCGGGTGAGAGCGTCGCAGATATCAAAGCCTCGGATGCTCTCGACGACGGTGGGGGCGATGGGGAGCGCGACGCGGAGACAGACGCGCTCGGATCAGGAGTGTCTTTGCCTTTGTCGCTGTCATCCTCTGAGGACAGGATTTCCCTCCTGCGTTTGTTGGTGGTCATGGAAGGAGGGAAAGAGTTGTTGTGTTGCTGTGAACTGCGCCACTGAGGCCTACTTCCCTATATGTCCATTTCCTATCAAAAAAAATCTCATTCCGGCCATGTGCCCAGAGCTTCTTTTCCCCTTTATGTCGTTGGTTACCATCCCCCGCCCGATTCTCCCTTGGGACTTCCCTTTCTCTTTCTGCGTATGTTGCACAAATGGTCTGGATTTCCACCGCCTGGGAGCTAGTATACACCTTTCTCAATCCGTATGACACCCCACAACTCGCTTGCTCGCTTATGCTTGTCTCCATATGTTGCCTTCAGGCCACCTGCCACACTGAACTCAAGGCAATCCATCTATCCATCTATAGAGAAACCGTGCCACAATCACCCTGGAAAAAATGAAAAGCCCCAAACCCATGGCGACTGCAAATCACAGCATCATTCCATGCAGTGCCAGCCCTCATCCATCCTGTTCAAACTTCAAACACACCTTGTACTCCTCGGAAGCTCGGTTCATACAACTGCCTTGCGAAATAGAGGTAACAATCACGATTTCCCATCCGGATCATCAAATCCGAAAAGCAAATCGCATCGATAAAATCACCCCATGGTGCAATCAAAGTTGACTAATTCGTCAGTACATAGTAGGGTGTGAGTCACCCACCGGTACCTAAAGTTCCCAAAACTGTACCAATGAGGCGCAGTGAGGCGCTGTTCTCCGTTTATGGCGGCCTACTTACAAACTCCGACACATCCAAATCGATCGTCCAAATCAATCAAAATTACATTGATCAATTTGATCGAAGGTTGTTGGTGTCACGCGCTGACACTTACGAATTGTGTGGCGCGGCGGTCCGATTCCGATTGTGGGCTAACCCTGTGAAATCGCTCAAGGACAGACAACTAAGCGTGTTCTGGGTACAAGTCTAGCCTCTCTAGGTCCTATGAAAGCCGTCTGGTACGAAAAAGCCACCTAGACATCAGTGTTGCCTCAAACAGCCATCTTTGCTCTGGAGTTTGCCTTGAGGCGGATGTCCATCATGTCACCGAGTGCACAGGAAAAAGGATCCATGGGAAGAAGTAAATCGTGAGGCCCGTTTGTGCGTGTACGCCACACACCGCCGGAATATCCACACCAAGTTGGAAAAAGTAAAGGATGTCTCCGGTGTGTCATTCGGTTTCCTCATTCAATACACAAAGCCATCTTGTGTCCGCACAACTGTGATTAGCCCCGTATAATTTGACGTCTCGCTATTCAATGTCATAAGTTAGAACGGACTGCGCCTATATGGACTTGCTATCACATAACCTTCTCCTCAATTCCCAATTCCAAAACATAAAACAGGGATAGCTCGAACTTTCTGTCAAGCGAGAGCCGTTCTACGAGTAAGTATGGTATCCCCATTCTAGCGTCGCCTCCTGAAGCGAAAAATAGACCACCCATAAGGAGGCATATCCGGAAAACCCAAGTATGTAAGCACAACTGATAGGATATTAGCGTCGATGATTGACATGCAAGTATATCCTGATCCCTCGGCGTAAGGAGGAAACCGGGCAGGAAAATGCGAGACTGCCTTTTCAGGTGATTGCAGTGTCGTGTGGACAGTGGCGAACATCGCTGTGCACGACTCCACAAGTCACACAATAACTTACGTCCATACGGGTCTTGGGAACAGCCGAAGGTGAGAGTTTTTCCTTTTCTGAAATTTCAAAGGAAAATCCGTCCCTTTCGAGACTGCCATCAAATTTCAAAATGGTCCGTGTGAGTGTATGGACATGCTTATGGTCGATCTTACGCCGCTCCGCTTGCGAGCCTCGTGTCAATTGAAGGATGAAGATGGTGAACAAAGCTGAGCCGGGACGAGTACACGCGCTTTTAATAACCATGTAGCTAAGCTACTTATTGTCTGCGAGTATGCGAACCCGTAGAGAAGGAAGAAAGTGTGGTGTCAACGCATAAGTATTCCGAAGAAACACCTCCCCTTTTCCATTGAGCCGAGAATTAAAATTTCGTCTTCTTTTGTCCCTAGTTGCAAGAGGATGGTCTGCTTCTCTCGAACCACCAACATCTCCTCTCCTTGGTTATTCTATGGACGGAGGCTATAGCGGCACCAATTGACCTTTTAGCCCCAATTTTATAACCGAAGACCGTAAAGCCGACGCCTTCTTTTCAAGTACGTGACCTCGACCAACAACCAGCTTGAGTGGCGCAAAAGGAGTCATCATGTGTACGGACAAGAACAGGGTTCATATGAAAGTACCATTAGGAAAGGAACAATGAATGATGCATACTATATGCACATGGTCTAGGCGCCCACAATGGGGCTTGATTTTAAATGAAGTACTGTCTTCCTTTTCTCGATAGAAAATTAGAACCGATACCCTATGTGTGTGCATTCAGGGATACCCTTTACTTGACAATCAACGATACGATCACCGCCAGCTGATATTATCGATGGATAATATATATCAGCCGAAAGCGACCTCGTCTACACTTACCAACCAGCGTTGCTGCTTGCAAAGATGACTGGAATTGATTGTAGATCCTTGTAGGACCGGGGTAGATGTTGATCAAGTGATGATTATTACTTGGGTCCGTGTTCGGACATTGACATAAGCGCCTGGTGCAGCTGATGATGCACCCCAAATCGGCCAATGTAAGAGACCTGGGTACCTAGGTACTCTAACTACGTACTATACATTGCGCGGACTAGTATGCTTTATAATTATTAAACTCAAGGTGAGGGTGTTGAGTGACACTAACATTTGAGCGCACTGCATGGCTTCTTTACATAAATGTAATCTCCGTCAAAACTCTCTTTGAGATGTTGGTGTTATCAATGAAGGTCAGTTGACGTTCTGTGGTGAGGTATTTATTTTTAGATGTGGCCCCGGGTCCTCATGCTTTGTGTGGCGCATATGCCCAGGCTTGGCGTCATTGCACCGTTGATCTTTTTACCCTGCTCTGATCGCAAGGATAACAAAGATTTTCGAAGAGATGGAAATTCTTTGCTTGTTCTGGCATTTCGCGGCCTAGACTCTTAATTTGCTTCGTTCAGCTTTAAATTTACATTGTCCGATGCGCTACTAAATTTGGGGAACTGTGGTCATCACAGAACAACGTCTTAACACATGGGAGCGATCGATTACTATGAGAAAGGACATGAGTAAGGCATTCAAAGCTTTACTTTCCATGACCTTTCCGATCATTCATCCGCATGAATACCCGATGATCCTTGGGCGGATATCATTCAACAAAACTCTGCATTATGAATTGTTTCTCCTTCTCCGCTGAAAGTATTAATGACTTGCACAATATCCAGCAGGTAAGTCGTGCATGGTACTTGACCTTGCAATTATTATGAGTATTGCACTGCTTTTCTCAGTGAAGACATGCAAGGCTTTAGCTCTAGGGCCTTTGCACTCGGTAAGATAGATCAATACAGCGCCAAGTCAGAGTAAATGTCAACGAGGTTGGAACCGGTAGCTCTGGCATGTTCCAAATCGTTTACCTCTGAGACTCTGAGACTATTAAAAGATCAGGTAGAGAAAATGCCAGTTGCCGCAATTGACAGCTAGATCCAATATTTTTTTTTAAATTTAGCAACGAACCGTCTTTCTGTACGGTTCATCACGTTGTCGTCTTTAACTCTTTAACTCATTCATCAGTTGAAAGTTTCTGCTCTTCTCGCCCTTGACAAAAATATAAGCATTGAACAGAGCACACCAGAATTACAGCTGACTGGAGTATTGCACCGACAATGGGGATGGGATAGGTGCATAAAACTCTTCTCGTATCCCTTCATCGTTCTCGGTTATCCATTTGATAGTTGTATGCGACTGCCCTAGAAACCATCCCTTATCCTCCTTCGTAAGGCTCGGACCCTTGCCAGTGACGAACAATTCGACGACCGTGCGATCGATTCGATACAAAAAATCTATTATGGGCAGTGCATTGCGAACCTTTACAAAATTTCGCAGCGTAATGGGTGTGAAGGTGGGGCAATCATGGATGTGGATGGAGTTGACATGCTCTATTGGGAACGTGTTAGGGGATTTGTTTGTTTGAAGCCATTCCAGAAGAGAATCGTTAAACGAACGGCACGCGCATATCTTCAGTTTTCCTGAAAAGGTATAGAGACATATATCCAAAATGTGGCGCATGCCACTTCCGTGCTCATCATCGACAATGCCATCCAGAACGAGATAATCTGCAGCTGCCTTGAAATGCTCCCGTCTAAGATTTGTTGGTATCTCACACTCTTTGATAGTCAATGACGAGATGCAAAATATATCTGCAGTAGCATAAAAGCTATTGAGGAAGTTTTTTGTCACCGAATGGAAATGAAGATTGCGCGGCAATAAACGTTCATTCGTGAGAGGACATGTGGTTGAATTTTCATAGTTATAAGACAACGACAAGTTGCGCAAATAGAGTGAATGAGAGCCCTTCCGCAAAGCATAGGATAGATAAAGCAAGAAGTTTTCCACTGTGTAATGTCCGCTTTCAAGGAAAGAAAACCGTGAGATGTAGAGCTCCATGAGCCGATTAAAGTTGAATTGCCTGAACGATGCAGGAGAGGCCAGATGCAGCGCAAGATAGAGGAAAGAAAACCCCGTCAACGAGAGTTTTCTCAAACTGTGGAATTTTGATCCGAAGTTTGGTCGCTTGGCTGCAGTTGTCATCCATGGATTCAATTTTACTTGGATGTCATCGTGAACGCATTCGAGAACGAGCGCTTCGAGACAAGGCATGTCTTGGAGGAAGAAAATGTGGGAAGGAGGGAGCGAGGTCGAATATGTGAGGTCAAAGGTAATCGATTTGCATCGATGTATGTGGGGCCGGAGAGCTTGAGCGATGGCGAATGAACGCTGTTTTTCGGACTTCCTGTACTCCTCCCCATCGTCTGTAGAACTGGTGAACACCAGTACTTCAATCTTCTCCAGGTCATTCGACCATGCGAACGCATCAAGAAAGGGCGCAGGTTCTTTCGCAACGTCGAAGACAACGCGAATCCAGCACTCGGGTATTTGAGAGATTATGGTAAGCCACTGTGTGCATACTGATGCTACGTTGAATGGAAATAAGGATGGTAAACGGATATCGTAATCTGATAGTGGATGAGTTTGCAGAAATATTGATGGGAGAAGGCTAAGTATTTTAATGTGAAGTTCAACTGGGAGCTGGTCCATAATCGTCAACGGTCAGGCTGAGGTTGGCGCGACAGGGACCGAGCGAACTGTTTGTCAGCCGGAGCGTTGATTTCCCACGGAGAATTTTAGGACCGACTCCGGACGCCTTCTGCCCTTTTGACCAGAATCCTTCCAATCCTTTTGGAGTTTTCCCTATTTGATTCTCCTTTACCATGCTTCTCGACTCTGAGCACGCGCGCTAGAAGCATCCTATATTGCGACATTTAGGAGTCTTCGATCCTCATGTGGTATTTGCTGGGTGTGCGAGAATCGGTGAGCGGGCGATTGTCGGTGTAGAGATTCCGGGAGCTTATGTTGGAAGGGCTGGGATATGGCTTCGACATGGATGATGGCGAGCGCGAACTTCGACCGACGGAGAGGCGCGAAGACAGTTAATATCCTCGCGACGGAACAATTGCTGTCAAATAGCAGAGACGGACCAGGGTTTCGAGGATCAAATAGTTGGCAGGTCTGCTCCAAGTCTGCTCACCTGCTCGTGATGGATTTTTCATCGACATGAATAATCCACGACCATAGAGCACGCGCCACTGCGCCACTACGCCAACTTTGGAAGATCTTATTACTGTGCTGCTCATGCAAAAGCAACTGCATCATATTAAGGTATCATAGGCGTACTGTCAATACATTTAATACACCCAGGGATATTTTGAAATGCAAGTATTTTACGTGTTATACTGTACCGTACAATTCCAATACGCCCGACCAACTCGAAGCACAAGCAAAAGCAGAAATGGGAAAGTAAATCAGATCAGTTATACAGAAAAAAGGACGTTGTCCAAGTAATACATACACTAAAACTACATGTCAGAGTCACTCGTCTCAGTCGCCATACTCCCTAGACTCCCTCTCTGCGCCGACTTCTTGCCTGAGGGGTGTGAAGGGGTATCTACATCATGAGGGACAACCAGGACATCCGCGACGCCCATCTCGAGGTGCGGTAGCGGCTGTTCATCGTCATCATCCGAGTGCGATGGATGGCATGATGTTGAAGCTGATGGTTGTAGCGGGTGTGAATCAGAGGGTACCATTGTAGTCGAAGCCGAAAGTGATCCAGTAGGGCTGCCTGAAGGTGGCTTAGGCATGGCAATGAACACCGCGACCCGCATAACCTGCGGACCCTTGAGCTCCGTCATTCCACCCTCCGCAGCCGTGCCTAAAGCAAGGTTGGCATTGGACCCTGCGTTCTGAAGCGACCCTGATAGAGGTGCAGGAAGAGGTGACGTCGGATCTGGTGTCGGATTGAGCATGTTCAGCGCACGCGATAACATTGCCCGCGGCCTTGGCATCCTAGCGCGATTGCTTGACGTCGGTGTCGTCGCAGCTGTGGGCCCGTTGCCTGCTTCTACGTCTGGTTGCGATTGCGATCCAGGGCTCGGAATAGGTGGTTGCAAAGCAGCTGCACCGCGCAAACTACCAACTGAGGGAGCAGTGGCCAATCCAGTAGTCGTCGGCGGTCCTCTAGGTAACTCGGGAGTGGCGGTTGCCTCACTTGCAGACAGATACGTAGCAGCGAAAGGCTTGATCATATCCCATTCCCTTGTATTGTCCATCTTCCACACATCGTTGATCTTACTATCGCCCAGTGCTCCACCTACAGCATGTCCAACCAAATCCCCTTTCTTATCAATGTAGGCTTCCCATAGGACAGGCTTTTTACTCAGATCGACTCTTGCAGGTCGTGTAGGCGGAGCTGGAGGGACCCAAGTACCATTGCGGATTGCTTCTTCCACCATCAACCTATGTCGTCTTCGTAATATAAATGATCGAATTACGATAGCAGCGGAAACGGAGAGAAGAAGTACGAGGGTGGCCAGGAACGTATAAACTGTTGGTTCAGATTAGCTGAAGATACGATGATGACCCTTGAACAAGAGGGACGCACGGTATAAGGAGGCAGAGGTCGCGATGCTTCCATCATTATTAGAGCTGTTGTTACTTTGACCCCCAGGGCTCGGGGTCGACGGAGGAGGAAAACTGGTCGGAAAGGTGGCTGGAGATGTTGAGGAGGCGGCCGTTGAAGGGACGAAACTGGAAGAAATAGTCGACGTAGCCTCTGCTGATGATGTTGAAGACATTGTTTCGAATAATATGACAAAAAGTCGTTATCGTGACGGGTAGTCCTGCTCTACTTCAACTTGCGCTGGCCTTGAGCTGGCAGACCAGGGCGGGATCCAAGCTAAAGAGGCTAGAGGAACCCTTCTGCCGTGCAAGCGAAGGTAGAGTGGGTGATAGGACGAGAAAGATGATTGGGAGAAGCAGCAACAACCCAAAGGAGCGGAAAAAGACAGGCTGGGTAGTATAGTACTACGCTCAGGTGGAGCGTGGGTCTCTTGTGCCCAAAAGTGTGCTCGAGCTGTTCTGAGAATAAACCTATGTCACCCGGTTGGCTGAGAGCACGGATTTTCTAGGGAACAGCTTCCTCACAGGTATTATAGCGGTTATTAATAGTGTGGGTGGTGACGGGTTATTTGCGTCGCTGTCGTGAGCTGCCGCGTGCTGCCGTCTGCCTTGAAAGTACCGTGTGCTGGTCGTCAGCTGCGGATGCAAGAGATTGAGCAGTTGGCTTACCAGGTGGGAGTGGATCTATGAATAATATGGGTATCCTGCCTCTCTGCTTGTCCTGATAGGTGTTGTTGCCCTCTGGATGAAGGTGCAGTATGGCGTGGAATGGAATGGGATATAGATGAAGCTCTGGTTTGATGAGCGTTCGTGACGGATGGATGGAAGGGTGACCGTTGAACGTTGCACGTCAACGGGCGTCGTTCTGAAGAATCCAAAATCCGAGATAAAAACAGGCGCTTGATGAGTTGGGTGGTATAGTACAGAGGTATTCCAGAGAAGAGGGGAGAAGACAAAGGAGCTGCACAGCAGCCGTCGAACGTCGAAGAAGCAGAGTTACCCGTCAATCAGACCCCATTAATCCAAAACAAAAAAACAAATGCGTGCTTATAAATCTTGCTGACTTCGTGATTCCTTCTAATTTCGGCTTGCCGTCCGTTGCCGACCGCGGCAGCCAATCGTTGTCCGGCTCCCAGTGGCTGATTTATAGCCTTTTATGACCACCATCCGAACCCTCAATCCCAACACAAAGTCTGCTGGCTGCTGAGCGCTAGACCCGATATGTTCAATTATATGAAGTCTCGAACTGAAGTCTGCGGAGAGGGTCAGTGATCACTCGCTATTGGTTACATGATTGTCCGGAATAAAGTACACAGCCCGGACCAAGGGTGTTTCAAAGTTTGGACTACCTAGGTATGCTCCTTACTTTCTCTGAGCGTCCCAGCTGACTTATGAGTATATCACGGTACGTGATTATGAATTTAAAAGATCTGAACAACTGTGCCCGAGGTTCGTCTGAGCATTTGTGCTGACACGAGCAAAACTGCCTCCTTAAGTATTTCTCTCACCGAATATACGAAGCATAGCTGCAATATACATAAATGTATTTTCAAAGGAAACACGACCAGGCAGTACGTTACACCCCAAGTCCCGAAAAACCCTGGGAGGCTGGTCCATCCTCCAATAGAAATCTCCGTGAAACCGCAATCTGTTCCGCACACTTTAAGTATTATTACTGGCAGCTAACTCTCACCCCTCGGATGCTGGATGCTAACACGATGCGCAGTACCTGGTCTATGAAAAGCAGCGGTTATTCTCGACCTGCTGCACACTTCATTCTCGCTTCGGCTTCTTAAATTATATCCGACGTGCACTTGCTACATTTTTCTATCCGGTCATACTCGAAGACCACGCAGCGTTCTACATAGCTACTTGGCTACATTCTGGCCAATACCAACACGACTGAAGCCAAATTAGGCCGGCACACTCTAACAAAAATACTTGACATAGGCACGTTGATCATGATAGTTGGGCATATATTGATGGGCACCTTTATCTTTAACGTCTAGAGCGCCGTTCTACATGGACCCATTATTTCTGGTATGACAGTACCAAAGTCACCCGCTTGATCGATGGATGCCTCATCGACCTCGATATCCAGCAGCTTCGAAGAAATTATCCAATATGGTCATGGGTTCACAGGCATTGCACAGGAGCCGGTCGTTCCTGATTGTGACCTCGCCGATTATACTCCTATCTACCTTATTCTCGTGATCTATGCGTCGTTCTTTACCGATGGTAACACAACATTTTTCCCTCTTCCATCCTTGATGCGAGGCTCAATTCCTTCACAGGATATTTGCGCGAAAAATTAGTCGATTTACCAAATTCCCTTCTATTTTTGGGAATTTAATTCCTAACCTGGAGAATTACCGCTTCTTTGTTTCTTGAATTGTCGTTCCTTACCAATCTAGCGTTCTTAGTTGTCTTTAATAGAGGACAAGTTTCCAGGAGAATCCCCTGTTACTTGGATAGATGTAGGATCTCAGACGATTTATAAGTAGATCCACTAATGTCTCGAATAATCATAGAATTAACGTTCTCGGAAAAGTCAGAGTAAATCTCAGTCTTTAATCAAAGGAACAAGTATTGAGGCTATTATTCTTTGAGACTACTTGAGGATCATCACCTATTGTTGTTACCAGTTGGACTAACCTGTTTAAACCCGTTAAACTTGTCATCATGATATAAACTATGTAATAATTTTTTATATTTGGCGATTTTGGTCAAAATGCTAGCAGTTTTAACTCGGTTTTACTATTAACGGGTGAATTTCATCAGGTAAACCAGTCATTTCAACCGTTAAACGGGTTCCTATCACTGACTGACTGGGCGATTTGGGTAAAAATAACTATGCAGGAGCGGCCCGCACGTTTCTAAAGGTAGTACATACCTACATATTTGACCCGGAGTTCCGGAGCAAAGCGGACCAAGCGGTGAAGCCAACGTTGCGCTGCGACTTCACCGTACAGACACACATCATCTATGCTCGAGACTCGACACCTTGCTGCATTGTAATCCATGAAGTAGTCCATGAATCATCTATATAATGTCCTTCCGTATCCTCGACATCCACCCACCTGTTCCAGCAAGACTATGTATCGCGCCTGCCAATCATCTTCACATTCAGCGCAGTCGAGTACCCTTTCTTTTGTGATCAGGGGGATCGCCAAGTCTCTGTCAAAAGGAAATGCAGGAGTTCAATGCATCGACTATCCTCTTGAATATCCGCATATCTGATATCGGAACCACGGAAGATCTTATCTCTTGGGGAGCAAAGAAGGCGGTCCTTGGTAAGTTCCAATCCATCCGTTCCATTTCCCATACAGATGCAACCGTACAAATGGTGGTTGTGATGGTGCGGCGCCAGCATTATTCTCCAGTGATCACGACTGAAATGCTGCCGATGCTGCTGGATTTCGAAACCACTCAATAAATCTTCAACGGCCATAGTTCGATCCCAACAAACCCTCGTCGGATGATTGCAATTTTCGGTGCAGGTGAATAACCAAGTTTTGGGGCTTAGCCTTTCGATTGCTTAAGTTCATTACCAAGCTTTCGTCTGTATAATTTCGTTCTGTGAATAACACTAACAGTGGTCAAACGCTGAGAATGGGGGATCGATGGACAGAACATAAAATAATCTGAATAACTCGACGTATGTGATAATCCAGCATATCTACTGTCGACTTCTCTAATTTATAATCTCTCACAAATCAACCTACAGGTGTCTAGTGCATGTCTTCGATCTCGCCGTCTCCCACAAAGAAGGTACACCAGCATTGCAACATATCAGTTACGTCGTACTCTGGGGCTCGGCTGTTATTGTTCATCAGTGCTGAATACCAGTTCCCTAGAAGTAAACCTGACCATATCGCGCACCCAGACCTGTTGAAGTCCATCCTTGCCCGCTTCACAGGCAACTCCCAGTCTGAATGACATCACTGGTCGAGTTCAGCCTTTCCTCGTGTTTCCATCGCGCAGAGGAAGATTTTTCAGTGTCGCAGTGCTTCCGCTTTCGAGACAACTTCGGGGCAGCAATGACGAACAGATGTCGTTGGCCCATTGCGACCGGTGACGTCAACCCCATTGGTGTGTCCATCACGTCCGCTGTCTGTTATCCGCTGGGCGACGAATTGCCGTTCATATCCAAGGGATTGCTCACTATCCCAAACCACAGGCGTCAGTCTGTCATCCGAGAGGCAAAAGTGCTATAAATTACCTTTGAACCGGTATGACAGGATTTTCCTGTCGCTCTTCGAGGCAGATCTCGGAGCTGGTTGCTTGGCCGGTTCCAGGAACCCTGTCAAATTTTTTTTATAGTTTTCTTTTGCCTCTCCACTACGGACGGCAAAAGTCTGCAGGTTTGTTACATGTGTCAGGTTGGAAAGGACGCTTCAATCTGCGGACACACCTGTGATTCTGTTTGCATAATGTCTGCATCAGGCTTGGTATCTCGAGGTCGGAAAAGATCTGGTGCTGTAGCTTGTGTAATTGCGAACATTTCTGGCATCGAATGGAGTATGTTGACTCACTGGACATCTGATCCTCCGTGATCAAATGATTACTTGCATTTGCATTGACGTTGGATGGGACCACAGTAATCATGGTTGGAGGCTGCGCTAATGCACGCAGTTCAAGCCACTGTAGGATGAACCGTCGCGAATTTGCTGTGAAGGTATGTTACGATCGTATTTATAGAGCAAGCGACAAACTTTACGCCGTGAAAGAAACAGGCTCACTAAACCGCATCTGCGGTTCAGGTTGTTGTACCATTCTTCGATCTCCTCCCCGTTGTCATATGTAGGCAGAGGAGGCAGAGTAAGGACGATATACATAAGAATATGCTCTGAAATTATGGACGTCGACATGGATGGGTGTGTTTGGTTGGAGAGAACAAAGGTTGACTTTTAAACGTACCAAATTGGGCGACGGATATAATGTGGGGTTCCTAAAAGAGTGGGTGTTGTCCACGGTTCTGGATCGTGTTGACGCTGTCGCCATGAAGGTCTCTTTTTTCTTCTTCCCGTCGCACATGTCTGCCTTGTGCTGATGCCTTGCTAGTTCTCAGCCAGAAACACAGGTTTGAATTCCTCATGGCCGATGCACCCTGCAATTCTCCCTTCCCACTTAATTACAGTTACGGAACGAAACAGTAGACGATTTTCAATGCTTATGATGCTAGTTCGGATGCAGAACATCGTAGCTTTACAATTTTATAAAACTTCGTTTGAGAGTTGAACTCCCACTTGAAATGAAGTTTGGTCGTCCTGTTATCGACCTAGCCTCAGAGCAAATGCCATGTCCAGCCTTGCGATACCGCGTCCATATCATCGATGCAGTTAAGATTAAAACCCTCAGATTGGCGATGTGGGCTTTTCTTTGTCAAGAGGCATGGCCGATGTATCAG
>JADNYJ010000256.1:0-49423 GCA_015501075.1 Gymnopilus junonius
CTTGTCTGATGTGTTCACCATGAAATAGTAGAGTCATCATGAGGTGTTTATGTATGCCTCACTAGAAGTGCCTTCTTGAAGCTCTTCTGCATCATGATTCTATTTCAGGGGATAGAATTCTATTTCTAAATAAGCGTGATACTTAAGGAATAGTTGTGGCCCAAGGTTCTTGGTAAACATATCAGCAATGTTGTCAGCTGTGTCAACTCAATAGAGTTTGATGTTGCCAAGTTTGACTTGTTCCCTTATGTAATGATATCTTACTTCAACATGCTTAATACCCTTTTGAGTGATAGGGTTCTGAGCATTAAAGATAGCACCATTACTGTTACTGTAAAGTGGGATGTAAGGTATGGGAATGCCAAGTTCTGAGAATAGAATCTTGAACCATGCACAATCATGTGCACAGTTGGAGAGTGCCATGTACTCAGCCATCATTGATGATGTTGATACAAGAGTTTGCATTTTAGACTGCCATTTGATACTAGCATTGGCAAGGGAAAAGAAGTATCCCTGTGTCAATCTGCATTTGTGATCTAACTCTGTTCTATCATCACCATATGAGCATCACAATAGGCATATAAACCAGCATCACTGTTTCCATTGAACACAAGAGCATAATCATGTGTGCCAACTAAGTAGTGCATGATATACATAGCTCAGTTCAGATGTTCATCAGATGGGTTCACAGTGAACTTAGCCATCTGGGTAACAGTGAAAGCTATATTGGGATGTGTTTCTAGCATTAAATATAGCAGAGAACTGATCACCAATTGATATTGGGACCAAAGGGAAGCTAAAGAAGTCCCTTCAAAGGGTTTGGGCTTATACCCAGTAGGTAGTGGAGTTCTAGTGGACTTGGCATTGGTCATGCCAAATTGCTTAAGAATTTTGTCAAGATAAGGTTTTTGGTCAACATAAGTCTTACTATCCTTGTATCTGATATTCATCTGGAGAAACTCCTGACATAAGCCAAGGTCATGACACTCCCATTCAGTCATGAATAGTTGTTTCTTCTCATGGACCATTTTGGTGTTTGGACCTGTGATGATGATATCATCAACATATGCCAACATGATGACAAGGGTCCCATCACTATGTTTAGCAACAAAGATGCCAGCATTGGCATAAAGGCATGTGAACCTGAGTTCCTTTAAGGATTGATCAAGTTTATACCACCAAGCATATGTGGCTTGTTTTAGCCCATAGATTGCTCTGTGGAGGCAGAGTACTTTCTTCTCCTGTCCCTTGACAATAAACCCTTTGGGTTGTTCCATGTATAACTTCTTGTCAAGGTTTCCATAAAGAAATGCAGACTTGACATCAAGGGATTCTACTCTCCACTTTCCTAAAGCAGCTAGAGCCAAAATAGTATGGACTGACTCAAACTAGACAGCTGGTGAGAAGATCTCATCATAGTCTAGGCTTTCTATTTGGGAAAATCCCTTGGCAACTAGATGGGCTTTTTTATGTCCATTGGACTTAATATTGAAAACCCAATGATTTTTAATGGCCTTACAGCCCAGAGAAAGGTCTGCAAGCTCATAGATGTCATGCTTTCGAAGTGCCTTTAGTTCTTTGATCTGAGCATTGTGCCATTCCTGTTGTTGTTTGGCAGGCAATTGCCAAAGGTCCTTGGTAGTCCAATTACAGACATCCATTGGATCAGGAAGCCTATTATCAGAAATTGCCTTGGAAAGTAAATAGGCATACCAATGTGCTCCCCCTTCTGCTCCCTTATTGGGATTATATGGGTACATGCTGTCATTGCTAGATGCTGTAGACAAATAAGGATTGGACCTTATTGTGCCTAATCTCTTTCAACAATCTTTATTGGACATAGTACCAGGTGGGTATGCATTATCCTCCTTTTGCATAGTAGTCCTCTTACAAGTGCTCCTTCTTGGGGCTTTGCCTGTAGCTCCCCCTGATGGACCAGCAGTGGGCTTCCATGGTGCTGATAAGCTAGGTAGTTTGGAGGTATGAAAAACAAAATAGATTGCTTTTATTTTAACCCAACAAATAAACCTTGACATGTGTAAGTTCTGGGGGGTGTTTAAGTATCAATGTCTTTTAATTAAGTTCACTTTTATGAAGTTTTACAATGAAATGTATGGGTTTTTAGATAGAGGATCTCTTTAATTGAATATCTGTCTTAGAACTTCTCTGAACTTTGAATTATCTCTTCTTGAGATAAAACTAGACTCTGGCTATGATTCTGGACTAAAAGACTTCATACTTTTGTAGCTGAGTGATGCTCTGTCTACTCCCAACTACTCAACTAGGTCCTAACTTGTGTATAAAGCCTTTGCTTAATTTATCTCTATTCTGAGCTCAATTCTTAAGTTTGTCTGAAGCTCTATGCACTTTTATATCAATCAAATGTCTTTCTATTTTCTAAGTTAGAAGCCAGATGCTCGATTGTATTGCTATGACTCAAGGGGTGCTGTCTGCTTGCTTTTCTACACTAATTCTACTGGCTTATATACTGTTTTTTAGAGGTCTTACTAAAGCTACATTAATAAGTGCTGTGTAATTAATTATCTCATCATTGGTCTGCTTCAGAGTGAAGGGAATTATGCCATTGGCAGGGCATATTCATCAAGCACTGAATATTTAATGCATTGCCATTTAAGGCATTTACCAGATTAATATTCCTGCTGTTGCAATCTTGCAACAGCCGGTACATTATAGCATCCTTAATATTTTATCTGCATTGCAGAGGACTTGTATGAGCCCTCAGGGGGTGGCTAATGTGTCTGGGACAGGTGTAAACTCATTGGTTTACAAGGTAGCACAAGGGGACAAGTGCCTTTGCCTCACTTCTTCATATTACTAAAAATAGCACCTGCTCTGATATCAATCATTGTGGATTATTCCACTTCTGGTTATATTCCTCCAGATGGTAAAAATAGATTACACCACTTCAGAGAATTGACTTGTTTTGGCTGCCATTCCACATTCTATATCAGGCCAAAAGGCTTTTCCCATTGTCTGTGCACATTTCTGCATCCCTTGGTATTTATTTTAAATAGCTCGAGGCCCCTACTAGTGTGTAAGGACTGTAGTAATCTGCTTTCATATCTTATAATAAATGATTAATGACTACTGGTTTATTTGAGTATATCATAATCATTGTATCTTCTGATATCAAGCTTTTAATGTGGTTTTCTCAAGTATATTTGGGGTGTCTAAGCTCAGGAAGGCTATCAACAACCTATATTAATTTATAGAGATGGCCAAAAATTATGGGGATGGCCCATTTTCACACATAGCCATGTAACAGTCTCATCAACACCACACCTATCCCAGTGTGGGAAGTGAGGGGTATAGTGCAGTAGGAGCATCATTCATCAGCAAGAATGAACAGCTACTGGGGAGGCAGGCATGTGCACCAGCACAGGCAATGCATGTCTGCTGCACCCCTGCTCACTGCACACTGTTGGCCACATACAGCAGCTGTGAGAGCAATGCTCAGCAACTGCTCACACTCATGTATGATGAGGTGGCAGTAGGAGGGGAAGGGATGGTCATGGCCATGTCCCAGATGGTCCTCAAGCTCACTCATGCACATAAGGGCCATGGCAGCTCCAAAGGGGAGCACTGAGGCTGAATCCATTCAACTCATGCTTGAAGCAAGGAAGGGGCACAGGCAGAGGTGGCAGTAGCATTGGCAGCAGAGATGATCACTGAATACTAGCTCAACTGATACTTGCATATGAGAAGCTGGCTGAGGTGGTTTGGGCCTCTGATGATGACAATGCCACTACCAGCTTGTGTTTACAATCAGGTGGACATGGAGTGGCAGTGAAGGCATCATCATCAAGCATCCATAGAGCAGAACAGGAGGATAACCCACCTCCAGCTCACTCTTGAGTGCGAGGGAGGTGGGGGTATGAAGATGGTGATCAGGCAGTGGGATGTCCTCCTTTGGCTCACTCTTGCAGCAAGGGAGGTGGATAGGCATTGAACATGCCACTAGCAGTAGATAGACCTAAGAAAGAGAAAGAAAATATTAGTAATAAGATTGAAAAAGGAAAAAAAAGAAAGAATATGCTTGCATAAAGTCATGAGCACATCCTTGGATGTACCTGGCAGGCCTCCCTCTTCTAGGGTCCCCCTTGTGCTATTCAAACCTCAACCTTTCAAAGAAAGTCCACATCCTTACATGAGGGAGGGGCAGTGTAGCAGCAAGATGAGGAGTGGGAAAGATGAGAGAGAGGAGGAAAAAGATGAGGTTGGCAACACAGTTGATTGCATTCAGAGTTTGCTGGCCTGCAGTCTGCAGGCTGACCTCATCCTCTAAAATATATTAACCTCTCCAAGTCTTCAGCAAACACAATCATTGTTATGTTCAATAACACATGATCATGTTTTGTTGAATGAGCAGGAGTGGGAATATTGAAAGGTAAAGTTCAATATTCCCACTGGTCACATGACACAATCTACAAAGGCAAGTTGAACTTTGAAGGTCAACTTGCTCTTGTCATATGACCTCTATCATCATCCATCCTTGCCTGCCTCTCCCTTCCCTTCCCTCATTCTTGCCTCTTCTCTGCCCCAACCATGAGTGCATAAGCCCTTGATGGGCAAGTATGTGCATCCATTGTAGGAGCACCTTTGGTCTGGTCTGGCCCTGCCCCTTCCTTGCCCTTCCTTGCCTCTGAGTTCCTCCTTGCCTCTTGTCTCTTCCTACTCCACTGCCTTACCTTGCAGCTCAATGTCACATGGCCCTTGATATGCTACATCATACATCACAGCAGTGCCACTGGCAGGCACTGATGATGACACACCCTCTCATTGACTACACACAGTGTCTGCCATGTCACAGGTGTGTCCTTGCCCCCTCTCAGTATTGACCATTGCTAACAAAGGTATGCACCCAGCCTGCTGATTTGTTAGATTCCACATCTATCCCTGATGCCCTTCTTTAACTCTCACCCCCAGCCTATGACATGTCACTTGTAGGCCATGACTGCACCCTGTCATTGCTGCTAACCAGCAGCAGATCTGCCACATCATGAGTAAGCTCTACCTCCCATTTTTGAATGTATACACATCTGACAAGCCCATGTAGTTGCCATCACTCCTCTTTGTGTGCCATCTATGACCCAGCAACCATTTCTCTCTGCCATTATGCCATGTGCATGCTGTCTCCCTTTTTGTCTTCTCTTGTAGCTGCTATCCTGACCCTCACTTTGGTCACACATCATGTTTGGTAAGCTTACCATTTCTATGAGTTGTTTTATAATTCAGTACTTTTCAGTCCCCCACAGAATCCTGAAGGACTAGCAGGATTCCTGAGGATTCCTGAGGGCTCCTAAGGACTCTAAGGACTAATATGATGTACATGACCTAAACAGTGTACAATCATTGTTGTGACTTGTCACATTACCTGATAAGCTATTTCTCTTACAGAAATAGCTAAGCATTAATTATTATATAATAATTTGCATGTTAAATTAGTAGAGGCCAAAAGGCTTATAATGTAGAATATAAAATAATAGTAATCTCTTAGATATGCTGATGTAATCTAGCCTCTGGACTGGCTGATCACTTACATTTTCTCTTATATCTACATAAAATACTAGTGATCATCTGTAAGGTCAGACTGACCTCTGATGCTGACTATATCAAGTTAGTTCTATTTGTCTAACTAAACAAAAGTACTGAGTATTATATTAGCAAAGTGGATCTATTAATATAAAACCAGCTATAAATCACATATACTAAAAATACTTATCTAAATCTTAAAAAAATAAAGTCAAGTCCTTAGGAATCCTCAGGACTCACTTGAAATTAGATCTTGAGCAGGTAAGCAAAATTAACACAACTCACCAGGATTGAACCAAGAACCCTCAAGCACTGCATAAGCATAGCTCTATGCCATAAGTAACCTACCAACTACACTACTATAGCCATAAAATTTTTAAAACTTTCTTCTATATATACCCCCCTTCTGTATATATCTTTCAATAATTATCCTCCTTCTCAAAGCTATTTTTGGTACTCTCTTATCAGCCTTTTATACTGCTTTTCATATTATCCTCTTTAAAAAGTCTATTTTTAACTTCAGACTACTTTTTAATTATTGTTTTATTATATTTATAGTAAAACTGATCTTTTTATATGCCTAGCCCCTTATTTGAGCTATTTTTGATACTCTTTGAAATCAAATATAATATAAATAAATAAATAAATATTTTTAGAATTTCTGTATTTAATTTATCACTGGCTTTTTAAAAGTTTTTTGCATTTTTCTCACTGATGGTGCAAGCTAACGACATCATGTGACCAGATTTGGAATTAGTATTGTCATTTGCATCATTTCTATTTATAATACTTTTCTGGACAATGACATTTATCATATCACATTAATATTTCTGACCTTGACATATTATATTAATAATTAAGACTATTTGATTATCTGACATCAGTTTTCCTTTTTTAGTAATCTTAAAATAGACTATTAACATAGGAAACTATGTATTATATTACATTAACTATATTTCAACTGTTATTTATATATAGTCCTGTTGAGTCCTTATTGCCCATCCTCAGGCTTTTCAAAATTCCTCAGGACTATACCCCCCCAGGACTGTCAAATTTGGCTGGTGCCTCTGCCATATTTGAGTCCTGAAAATCCTCAGAAATCCTCAGGAATCCGTGGGGGACAACAAAGACCTCTTATAATTGCTGATCACTTATTTCTTCTAGGTCTGACCCTCCATCATGTAATGTCTTATTGCATGATGTGAAGACAGTTTAGTATAGCCAGTGTTCAGTGTAGTTACTGCACATGACCCAGATGTCAGCCAATTTCAGTTGCTGCATGGACTGTACATCCATCAGTCTTAATTCTGACAAAATTTTTGTTTTAATCAATCATTGTACATCTTAAGTGTGTTTTACTTGAGTCCTCTGTTTTTTTTTCATTCCTGCAACAGCTGCAGTGAATTTTTTTCTGGTGAGGCCCAAAATAGACTCTTCACATGGCAGCTGTCCAGATGTGGGAATCACTCTGCCAAGGCCCCAGCTATGACATTCACTGATAGCCAAGATAAGAATTGGCTCTTTTAGCTTCAACTCTCATTATCCTTGCTCATTTCTGCTCATTGTCCAGAGGCATTGCAAGTGCATTGCACCCTCATATGTCTTTCAAACTTGTATAAAGTGTGTTAAAAAGCTTATTTTTATGTGTTTTATGTCTAGGATTTCTTTGGGCAACTGCACTTGCTATGTTGTCTGTCTCAGCCAAATTCCTGACTTGTGATGACTGTGAAACAATGAGAGGATTTGAGGTGGTGGTGAGAGGGGGAAGAGGTGTTGTAATGGTTTGTGGTTGCACTTGCCTGGAGAGTGGTCTAGGGTGAGGTCATTCTAGTATGCCAAAAGTAACATGGCACATAGTGTTCCATTCCTCATCAAATCTGGTTGGTGTTCCCAGGTCCCCCTCCTCCTCTAGTCCTTCACTTGAAGTTATAGCCCTGCCTCTACCATGACCCCTGGCTCTACCTCACCCTCAACCTTGCCCCCTTGCATTTTCTTTCTCTACTTTTTCTGCCACCTTTTGTCTTGTTTTCTCCTCCCTTGCCTTTCACTTCTCTTCCAGTTCTGCTGCCTTCTCATCAGCCTTCCTTTGCCTTTTCTCCTCTTGCTTTCACTTCTTCTCCTCCTGCTCCACCTTTTTTATTGTTTGTGTCTCCTCTCATTCCATCTTCTTTAATTCCTGTGCTGCTGCTTTCTTGGCCCTTCTCCGTTTGTCAGCTGCTTCCTTCTTCACATCCTCAATCAATTTCTGATGCTGTTTCAAGGCTCCTTTGAAGGCTGGATCCTTCATAACCCCTTTCCACATCCCTCTCAATTCAGCAAGTGCCAATTCCTGCAAGTTTTCCTCTGACATCATATGACAAGGGTTAGAGGATGAATAAGTTTTCTTTTTGTGAGTTTCCTTCCTATACAAAATCCTCTATAGCCACCCATTCTCATCTCTCATCAGCACTTTGATAGTGTGATCCCTTTCCAGTTGGACCCTGACCTTGTCAAGAAGGGCCCACAACTGCTTGTTTTCCTTTCAGAGTTCTACTCAGCCAATGTTAGGTAGCAGGGGTGTGGGAGGTCAGCTAATTTATAGCACTGTGTTATGACTTTAATGATTGAACTTAATCTGGTGAGACTAAGTCAAGCATAGTGGTCATAGAGGTCATTTGATGAAGTCTGCTAAGGTATTGTCTTTGATAGAAGATTGCCTTAGTGGTTCAAGTTCACTCTGGTAATTACTAGAGATGATATTCTCAAGAACTAGCTAAAGAACATGGCTAGTAAACTACAGTTTATATAGACTTTGAGCCTAAGTAATAAATAGCTAAAACACAGATGAAACTAGGGGAGGAATAGGGATGATCATCAGAGTAAGGGATGATCATCATAAAAGAAAGATTGTTCACATAAATGAGGTTTCAAGAAAAGATGAAGGAAAGAAATGATCATCAAGGTAAGGCAGTGTCAGGGATGATGATCATGAATGGAAATGTTGTCTGCATAAGGAAAGAAAGGAAAAGAAAGGAGAAATAGAAGAGATGATGGTCCAGTCACCAGTTGAGTCTTGATGAGATAAGATAAAGGAGAAAATCATAATATTACCCCCCTTCTAAAATTGAAGTCCCTGACTTCAATAATGCAGCTCTCCAGTCATGTTGTTCTCAGTATCTGTTCTATGCCAATCATAGTATTGGCCATTCCAAGCCCAGTCATCATCCCCCAGAATCACTGAATCTGGGTCATTGATTTCAGCTTGTGAAAGCTGAAACACATATCCTAAGAATGTTCCATCACTCTGTCAGATTGGTTGTCACACACAGTCCACCAAATTATGGCCAGGTGCAGTCTGTCGACAGTGTTGACAGTGATAGTATCTGCACTGGGCCTGCCAGTGGTTCAGGCTGTTGCAGGCAAAACACCTTCCAACTTGAGGACAGGGTTGGAAGGGGGTTGGTGGATGGTTTCGTACATATGGAGGGGGTATGGAGTCAGCAGTAGGGGCATTTCATTGGGTGTAGGTGGCAGGGGTTGGTCTAGCAGGGACAATGACAGGTGGGGTCGGCAGTGGTGGGGGAGCATTGGAGTGAGTCAGAATGGGTCTTGGGGGGCAGTTGTCAAGGGAGATGGTGTTGACAACTTGTTTGTTATGAGGAGGAATGGTCAGGTTGGTCTGAATGTGGAGGTGGCAGTGGCAGGGTGTTCCCTTCATTGTCTGCTGCTGATGAGAAGGGGTTCAATGGCATGCTCGAGTCTAAAGCACTTGAGTTCCTCAAACATTTCGAGGGATTTTGCATATGCCTCTTGGATGATCTTTTAGTGGCGGTCAGTTCAGTCAATTTTGAGTTTGAATCTTCAAAGTGTGTTGTAAAGGAGGGGGTTCAGTATGAGCATTTCAAGTGCCATCTGATAGTGGTGGGGTTCTTTCAGGAACTCGTAGAGTTCCTTGTGGGAGAGACACTGGAAATGAATGAAGTCCAGCAAATTTAAAAAGTCCTCAGTGGACTGGATGGGGGCATGTATGATAGGATAGGGGTGTGGGTGAGATGAGGTTGAGGGGTAGTCATTTGGGTCAGGGGTTGATTCATGCAATGGTGCATATTCTGACAGGAATAATGACCATCTTGCTTGTCATCTGTTCAGTTTCTGAGTACTCCTGAAGTACATCAGATTCTTGTGGTCTGAATAGATGGTAGTTGTGAATACCAATCCTTGAATGTAGTGTCACCATTCTTTAAGGGATCAGATCATGGCCAATAATTCTCTGTCATAAATCTCATAGTTTCTCTCAGTGGGAGAGAATGTCTTTGAGATGAATGCCACTGGGTGTTGGCCTCCATTGCTATTGAACTGGGTTAATACTGCTCCGGATGCATACTTAGATGCATCACATTTGATTTGAAATGGTTTTGTGGTGTCCAGCATGGTTAAGACAGGTTCTTCCATAAATTTCCATTTAAGCATTTCAAAGGCTTTCTTGGCATCTCCATTCCATGTGAAGCTTTGGTCTTTCTTTAATAGTTCATTAAGTGCATGAGCTATTTCTGAATATTTCATGATGAAGCATCTGTAAAAGTTTCCAAATCCTAGGAAGGATCTGACTTGTTTTACATTCTTTGGTTCTGGCCAGTCAGCTATACTGCTGAGTTTTGAGGGATCCATGGAGATTGTTCCTTCTTGGATAATCATTCCAAGATAGTTGATTTTCATCTGGGCAAATGCACATTTTTCCAGTTTCAAATACAGGTCATTATCTTTGAGTATTTGAAGTACTTCCTTTGTTATCTGTTCTAGGTTCTTCTTATCTTTGTGAAAGATAAGAATGTCATCCATGTAGATGATGACAAAACCTTGGTGTACGATGTCCTTGAACATTGAGTCCATCATTGACTGGAAGGTTGCCAGAGAATTGCACATGCCAAAGAACATGACTGTCAGTTCAAATAGTCCTTTATTTGTCTTGAAGGCTGCCTTCCATTGGTCACTGGTTCTGATCCTAACATTATTGTATCCCCATCAGACATCAAGTTTGGTGAAGTACTTGGATCCTTTGAGTTTATCCATGAGTTTGGGGATCAGGGGAATTTCAGATACCAATAATCTTGACAAGGTCTAAGTTTTCCATCCTTCTTTGCTATGAAAAAGAAGGGGGAAGCCATGGGTGATTTAGACAGTCTAATAAAGCCTTTCTTTAGGTTTTCTTCCAAAAATTTATCCAATTCAGTATCCTCTGAAGGTGTTAGGGGATACATCTTGAAAACCTTTGGTTGGAAACCTTCCTTGAGTTTGATCTTGTGGTCCCAAGATCAAGATCCAGGGAATCAGTTGGCTGTGTCCTTGTCAAAGAGGTCCAGGTATTCATGGTATTCCAGTGGGATCATTTCCTTGAGCAGCTTTTCTTCTTTCTTTGCATCATGTTTCTGAGCAAAGATTTGAGAAGAAGTTAGTTTTGCATTGATCCATATTTTGTTGTCATCCTTGGGGATGTTCCAAATTTCCTTTGTTTCTATAGTGGGTTCATTACCTAAAAAGGAAATAATCAAGTCCAAGGAGTTGTCCAGTTGATTGATCTGTTGAGTTTCCTCATCAGGTACTTCTTCTACTTTAGAAGAAGTAGTGGTTTCCCTGTTGAGTATAACTCATCCATTTGTCCAATTGATCTCCAGGTTGTTTTCAGAGAACCATGGAAAGCCTAGGATTACCTTTTGCTTTCCTAGTCCAGTGACCAGCAATCATTCCATTCAGGGGTGTCCATCGATGTTGAGTTTTAGATGATGTATCGCTTGATGGTTCCTTTCTTGTTTGGGGTACCATCTATGTTGAATACTCAAATTTCATTTTCCAAGGCCTTTGTTTCCAGGTTGTGTTTCTTCACAAAGTTCTGGTTGATGAACTTCCCTTTTGCTCCAGTGTCTTCTAGAGTGGTTCTGGCAATTTTTATTCTGTTCTCAGTCTCGAATGAAAATAGCAATAATAAGGATTTATTTTCAATCTGAGCCAAGACTACAGAATAAATATCAAGAGAAGGAGTTGCATACATTGGTCTCATGCATCTCCTTAGTGAAAACCCTCTTGGTCTCCTATTTCAAATACTTCTTCTCATTCTTCTTCTGTAAGGTTCTGCATTAAGGACCTGATGTGCACATGAAGTGCTTTCCCTTTAAGGGGGTTCTTCTTTGGGGGCAGGTTCCTTCTGTTCTTTTCCCTTTCTGGGCAATCCCTAGACATGTGTCTGGGCTTCTTGCATTAGAAGCAAAGCCCTTTTCTCATGAGCTCACTTCTTTCTTCCTGGGTCATCACATTGACATCAATTTGATTGATGTCCATTGCATTTGGGTCATGATGGTTCATTCAGGGTGGTGGGGCATGGTAGTGGGGTTGTGAAGCCCCTCTGGTGATGTTCATCCACCATGTCCTTCATTTGTTCATTTGTTTGGTTCCTTTACCCAGGAGGTGTGCAAGATTAGTGCAGTGGGTGTCAAATTCTACTGCCTTTTTCTGCCAGGCAGTGAGGGTCATGGGAAGGGTGTCTAATCCCATTATCTTCTCCTGAAGCCATGTGTACAGGGCCTTCATGTAGTAATCTATCAAGATGCTTTCATTCTGGACAGTGGGAATTTTAGCCATCCTGATGAGTTCATTGAACTTTGTGTTCAATTCAGCAGCTGAAGCATTTCCTTGCTTCAGGTGTTGGAGGTTGAAGAACCCTTGGTCCTTTGTCTCAGTTGGCAGGAAAGCTTTATTGAATTCTCCAATAAACTCTGCTGCAGTCCCATAGTTCTTTGTTGTGGTGCTGGTGGGTACTCTGGCAGCATCTACTGTAGGTTTCCAGTGTTCATCTCTCCAGGCCTTCTTCCAGGCCTTGGCTTCTCCTCCTTTGAGAAGTCCTAGTGTGAATATGATCTTCTTGGCATTGATGTTGTAAAGTTCACTGTTGACTTCTAGGTAGTCATCTATGTCCTGGATGAATGTTTTGACTTTTGAGTGGTCCCCAGAAAAGTACTGGGGGACTACTCCTAGTCCTTTGCCACTGGAGGTGGTGTCATTCATAGTGGGTTCAAGGGTGGGGTAGAATATGGGTTCAGGTTCGGGTTCAGTTCATTCAGGTTCAATTCATTCGGGTCCTAGTAGTCTTCTTAATAAAGAAGCAAAGTCAGGCCTAAGTGTTGCTGGCTCTTGGACAAGATTTCCAAAGAGCATGGATTGTTCAAGAGGATCTTCTTCTCCTTCTGGTGGAGTGTTGAATACATCAGATGCTCCTGAGTCAGAGGTTCAGTCTGGGTTCAGGTTGGAGGCTTCTTCATCACTAAAGGTAGCAGTGAATCTTCCTCTTCTGTGAGCTGTAGTGTCGGTGGGTAATGCTTGCTAAGCAGAAAGCATTGATTGTGTGGTAGCTAGTTCTTTTGTTATGACTTTAATGATTGAACTTAATCTGGTGAGACTAAGTCAAGCATAGTGGTCATAGAGGTCATTTGATGAAGTCTGCTAAGGTATTGTCTTTGATAGAAGATTGCCTTAGTGGTTCAAGTTCACTCTGGTAATTACTAGAGATGATATTCTCAAGAACTAGCTAAAGAACATGGCTAGTAAACTACAGTTTATATAGACTTTGAGCCTAAGTAATAAATAGCTAAAACACAGATGAAACTAGGGGAGGAATAGGGATGATCATCAGAGTAAGGGATGATCATCATAAAAGAAAGATTGTTCACATAAATGAGGTTTCAAGAAAAGATGAAGGAAAGAAATGATCATCAAGGTAAGGCAGTGTCAGGGATGATGATCATGAATGGAAATGTTGTCTGCATAAGGAAAGAAAGGAAAAGAAAGGAGAAATAGAAGAGATGGTGGTCCAGTCACCAGTCAAGTCTAGATAAGATAAGATAAAAGGAAAATCATAACACACTGAATTGTGGTGGATAGGGATGAAATGTCAGATTGGGTTGAGGTGGTAGTATTAGTAGAGGATGCTGCAGAGATTGGTCCAGTATCAGTAGCACTCAATGTAGTAATACTGGCATTGCTGCCTGAGTTGTCATATTCAAAGCAGGTTCATAGGCCTCATCAGGGATGGCAAGAGGGTTCAATGGCCAGATTCCTGACTTTGCAAATGCTGAAATAATTGTAGTTGACTTGAAGGCCTTTTGATGTGCAGTATGGTAGTGCCTGAGGAAGTTGTATTTGGTGACAGGAATGCCATTGTGAGTGAGGCAAACCACAAGAGATTTCCAATGGCTTGACAATGGACTGAAGACACCCACATCACAGGGCTGAAGTGCATGAGTTGTATGGGAAGGCAAACAGACAATGATGATCTGATTCTGAGAGGTGAAATGGCAGAACTTGAATGTGCAGTAGGAATTGTGCCCATCTAGAATCAAAAGATAATAGCCATTGGACTTATTCCTTGCTTGGGACATTGGGTGGAAATCCTTTTCAATCCACAAATTTCTGAGCTCTTGGTCAGTCCAACTGTTTTCAGATATAGAAATGCTGTATTGAAAAAAATGTGCATATTGTATATGCATTTAAAAAATTACAATTACCTGGCATTGCATGGGTTGTCCTTCCCCCATCCTAGAACATGCCACTTTCCTTGGAATATAACTGATGGTGGCAATGCTGAGCCATCAGCACAAACTGTTTCAATAATCATGACCATCTCCTGGTTGCCATTTTCAACTTGCTGTATGTTCTTCTGATTCCTGTCAACAATGGCTGATACACTCTTTCCTACCCCCAACTGAATTCCCTTCTCATTGGCATTGTAGATGTTTTCAAGTGGGATTTGGTACTCCTGGATAAGATCACCATCAATCAATGATGTCATTCAGGGTCAGTGCTTGCCAACTCAACATACATCAATTAAATCCTTCACCATCTTGAAAAAGTCAGTGACAACTGCACAATTGAGAGACCAAGCACAATATTCTTTGAGGGCTGAAGTCTTCTTTATCTTCAACTCTGGGTGTCTTTCCATGAATTTACAGGGCCAGTTTGCATCAACTTTGGCACCTGCAATCAACTACCAGTATGTGATATAAATAAGTATGATTAGTGCAGGTATTTGATCAAAGATAACTTTTTCTTACAGAAGCATGCTCACCAAGCATGTTGAGAGTGACAGGAAGACCATGACAACCCAAAGTCTTTGTCCAGTCAGCCAGGACATCCTCCTCAGCATCAGAGAGTTTGTACTCATGAGCATGAGCATCCTTCTGAGACTGTGCACCATTGAGATAATCTTGCAAAGTGGTCCACTTGACATTGTAAAGGGTGCAAATTTTGCAGATAGAAAGGGGTTTGCCATTTTCATCAACATAGAACTCCTGTATGGCCATCATGGCAAGCCTAAAACATGCATCATTGTCCAAAGCAGCATGATCAATAGGAGAGTCTGGGTGAGAGCTAGGGTTTTCAGACATGGTATTCAATGTGTCTATCATGTAGTCAACATGGATCTTCATTTATACTGGCATTGGCCTTGAAATTCAGTACAAAGAAAGCTCAGAGATTTCATGGCAAATTTGCTGGATTTATGCATCATCAGCCACCTCACCAGTGAGCATTGCTTTGCATTTTTGGCTCAGATTTACATTATTACACATAAATGGATGTCAAATAATAGATTTCCACATGTTATAGTGCCACTGGTTTCACTGATCTCAACATCCTCTTTCAATTGCACAATGGTACTATTTATGTACCTCTGGCTTTGCCTGGCTTTGACAGCTCAAAAAAATCACAAAAAATGGTTGATCATCTAATTTTGATGTGGCAATCTCTATATTTTGCAATATAAGTGATGGGAATTCTGCATTGCCTTGCTGTCAAACAGGGTATGGTGTTCTTCTCAGCTATGGTGCCGAAGGCCTAAAGGCCGCTATTTTTGTGCAGCGGCCAAATCAGCTGGAGAAAAAATTTGAAATTTAACCTTGTGCAACAGCCAATTTCATCATAGTTTTTGATCATAAATGTACATGGATATTTGATTTTTTTGGGTAATTATTGCATGGAAAGTGAGCAATTGGATATTACATTGCACATCCTCGAGCTATTACACTATGGCCCATCCAAAGAAATGGCACATTCACTCTGCTGCTCATGCCCGAGCTGCCAAAAAAGTCCATCCAGGATCTTCATTACCCCTTTCGATGACCGATGACGAAATTAACATAAAAATTCTTGGCGACATGGCATCGGATGAGATCGGAATACTGTCTGACAGGGAAGAAACACGATGGAATGGTGGCATCGAGAATATCACCACGGACAGCAGTGACTTCTCATGGGAGGAGCTGTCAACAGATGAAGAACTCGATTCATCTGATGATGAAGGACATACTGGTTTGGATGACAAGAATATGATGGAGAGAGATGCACTGCCGACCGTAAACACAGTCTTGATGAAGCAGCACACAAGCCGTGAATGGAAGAAGGCAGAGAGTAATCGAAGTTTGGGTTACACTGGCAATTCTGCATGTACGCAAAGGAGGAAGGAGAAGATGGCGAGAGATAAGGAGGCAGAGGACGAAAAGCTTCGAAAAATGTCAGTTCAGTTGCTTTATTTTGCTTGAACATGTTTCTTACCTTCGGAAAGCCAAGGAGCAAAGATGATGAGGAACTTTTTGGCTCCCAAACCAAAGAAAACTGCACCACTGGCAGCCACTGAACCCCCAGTGGAACAGACACCTGGAAAGGATTCCACTGCATCAGCCACAGAAACCGAGTCCCAGATTGAAGAGATCTTCACTGGATACCTTTCAGATGAGATCATTGAGATTGAAGATGAAGAGACCTTCAGTGAGGATGAGGTGTCAGAGAATCAGCGTGCAGAAAGGTCTCTGGAATCAGACTCACCCCTCCCTGAATTCCGTGTTCGACCTCCTCCTCCTCCAAAACAACGTCGCCTCAATGTTTCATATCATGAGGCTTGAAAGTGTGCACGAAAGGAATGCTTCGAGCTTCTTCAGTGTGGCCTGTTTGACATCAAGAAGGTGATTGGGTCGAAGAAGACAAAGTTTGAAGCAGGTCGAGAAGGTTTGCAAGCACGACGGACACGAGCAATTCAAAGTTACCTCATGATGGTTGTCAAGAATGGTCAGAAGGGCATTGAAGCTTCTGAGATCGCAGCGGAATCCGCGGGTTTCTCACCAAAATGGGGCGGCCGGATGGTCAGAGAATGGGTTCGCAAATGGTTAAGCACACGTACCCTTCCGGAATCTTCCGTGGCTGACATATCAAATCATTTTCATTGCTTGAAGATCCTGTTATCCGTGCAGAGCTCCGTTCTTAGTTCATTCAAACAAGTGGGCGATGAATCCTGCGAAATTGGTCGAGTTCAGCAAACAAACCATGATCCCAGAAGCAGCGAAGAAATACCTTCAACACGTTGTCGAAGACGAAATGCCCCGTGGTCTGAAACAATATATCGAACTCGAACTCCTCCCTCGCATGCAACAGAAAGTTGTCAAGGGTGTCTCCCTTGAGACTGCAAGGCAATTCCTTCGAAAGGAAGGTTTCCGTTACCTTGAACACAAAAAGGCACTGTATTTCGATGGTCATGAGCATCCAGATGTTGTCGAGTATCGCCAAAACGAATTCATACCTGAGATGGACCGTCATCGACATCGTTTGGTTGAATACAACCCGATAACCTGGATGAAGAACTTATCAAAAAGGTCGATAATTATGTTGAACGCCGTTTAGTCCTTGTTCCACAAGACGAGATGACAGCCCAGGCGCACAAGGACAGAAACGAAGCTGGGTGTTTGAAGGTGAGCAGCCATTAAAGAAGAAGGGGGCTGGCCATGGAATTCATCAATCCGATGTCATCTGTGCGACTGTTGGGTGGTTGAAAGAGGCAAGTCAATCCCTTGAATATGGGAAGAATTACGAAGGGTATTGGAATGGGGAGCTTTTCGTGAAACAGGTGAGAGAATTACCTCATGACATCATGACGTTTGACAGATGGTTTCATCTTCAGATTCGCGATAAGATCGTACCAGCATTTGAGCAGCACATGGGCCAGGGTACCAGGCTTTATTCATGGTGGATAATTCACAAGGCCATTGCACCTTCGCCGAGGATGCTCTGATGGCATCTCGCATGAACTTACGACCAGGCGGAAAGCAAGCGTGCTTGCGTGATGGATGGTATGTGGATGAAAACAGCACGAAAGTCATCCAACCCATGAATTTCCCCCGTGATCACCCTGAATTTCCGGACCAACCAAAAGGCATGAAGCAGATTCTGCTCGAGCGAGGGCTGTGGGACTCAAAGCTCAAAATGCAATGCAAAAAGTGTGCTCATGGCGCGACTTCATGCTGTGCCAAACGGATTATTGAGCTCCAGCCGGATTTCAAAGGTCAGAAGTCTCTTGTTCAGGAAGTTATCGAGGCAGCAGGACACCTCTGCATCATTCTTCCGAAGTTCCACTGTGAACTTAACTTCATTGAATATTTTTGGGGAGCTGTCAAGCGCTATCTTCGAGAGCACTGTGATTATACATTCGAGACACTCAAGACAAATTTGCCCATTGCAATGGCATCCATCAACAAGATGCTCATTCGCAAGTGGCAAAACCATATGATGCGTTGGATGGATGCTTACAGAGATGGTCTCAATGCCAAAGATGCTCAACTTCGTGTCAAAACTTTCAGTAAGAAAAAATACACTTCACACCGACGTATCCCAGAGTGCATTGCAATGGCTTTTGATTAGATTAGATCATTATGTAATACATATTATATGAACCTGGCCAATTTCATCTGATCCTCAGAAAATAACTCCGTCAGTTTTGATCCAATTGAAAATTGGCTTGGACATTTTGTTCAGATTGTCAAATGCTGCATTTTTACCAAGTGAATAAGAAATCCGGGTATTTTTCATTATGTCATTTTGGTTGCACAAAAGTAGCGGCCTTTAGGCCTTTGGCACCATATACTTCCTTGTGTTCTGAACCACATAGTGGAAAAATCAGACCATTTTCTTACATAGAGAGTATGTATGCATAGCTAACTGTATGACCAGCTCAAAGAAGGCACCCATGCTGCCTCAGAACAAGTGCTTACACACTTGAATCACAGCTGGACATGTGCTGATAAGGTGAGGAAGATGAGGCAGGCATGAGATTGCTTAGAAATCATAGCATCCATGGCACACACACCTCTTTCCCAAGGCATTTCTCTTATGTCAAGCTATAATTCAAGCTTCTACATTGGTATATATGTTGGAGGGGTTGACTACTTGCTTTTCAAGCAAAAAAATTGGTATCATTTGCTATAGATCTCACAGAATAGTGAGAATGGTTAGTTACCAGGGGTGGACAGCTTCTGTGTCACATGCAGTAGCTATTTAGTTGCTTGTCATGATTTGTGCTCTATGCTTAGATGCTAAATATACTTCTTTTTTGAATTCTTATTTGCCTTATGAGTAATTGAAGCAACCAAAAGAAGGAAGGAGTACTACTCATGGTTGTGTTTCTGCTGGGGTGTCTATCCAACTATTGTGATGTTCTTTCTGTGGTGGTGGTGGTCAGTAGAGGTCATCTCTCATTCTGTACTGCTGCCTCCTATGTCATTGTTCTTCTCTTTCTAATCCTTGGCATTGTCAGTTGAGCTCATATCTCTGGTTGTTGAAGTTTCCAGTCCACCTTCCTGATGTTGTGTTGTTCTCTAGGTCATCATCTTTTCTCTTCCAGGTCCATTTGGTATTGAGAGCAGGGTAGTAGATGAAATGGTTTTCTGGGTGCTTATCTTGCAGCCTAGTGTGTTATTCCAAGTAGATGGGGCATTTCCTGCTCCATGCAGCATGTTGAACATCTTTCCATCATGCTCTTCTGTAGCTTGTGCATGAATGTTCATTGCAGTCCTTGTTGCATTGTCCAGTGAGGTGGTGCCTCAAACAGCAGTTTGCACAAACTTTTTCCTCCATGCAGTCTGAGGCTTTGTGGTTGGCATTCATAATTTGGCACTTATAGCATCTTCTGGGTTCTTCTTCAAGTTTCCTCACTTTGTACCTGCTACCTTCAATGATTAGTCTGTCTTTTATTATAATGTTAGCCACTTCTCTGTCTCTCATCATGAAGATTGCATGTGCAAATGTCTGTCATGGGTTCCAGCTTTTCACTGGATCTTGCATCCATCTAATTTGCTCTATCACACCTCTTCATAGTCTGCTATACTCCTCAATCTTCCTTACTTAGTTACTCAAGGTGTTCTGGAGGCTGGTTGAAATAAACTCAATTATCAATGAGTATTGTCTATCTTTGATGTTTGCTGGCCTGAATTTGTCCTCAAAAGCTTTCCTTGCATCTTCCCTGCTAAGCCATTCTACCCCCTTCTTATTTGACATCTTGAGAATCACCCCTCCATTCTTCAGAGTTCTTGTGGCAATGAATTTTGTGTCTTTGGGCTTGTATTCTGATGTCACCTTGGGTTCATCCTATCTTGCATTGCTGAAATGGTAAACCATGTCTGGTAGGGCATTCCATGCAAGGTTTGCCTTCTCTACTATTTCCATTGGGGTCAGATTTGTGACCACACTTTCCATTCCAGGGACCATGTCCATCAAGATCTGCCAGTTTCTCTTACTTTCTCTCAAGAGTACCTCAGCTTGTAAATTGTCATCCTTGATGCTGCCATTTGCCATCATTCTCAGTACATTGGCATACATTGGGTTCCTGAGTACATTGGCCTCCTATTGTATTGTAGCCTGTAGAACCTCTGTTGGTAACATGTAGTATGGGGATTTTTGCACTGCTATCTCCTTGGTTATAGCCTTTGTGCCATCCTCTAGTATCCTGCTGATGTCTTTATTTAGGGTGTCTGCCAATTTGTCAAATGTAGTCAGTGCATGTGTGGTCACCATAGCCATCACTTCTTCCATCAGGAGGTTGTTGAGACTAATTGCCATAGCCCTCATTGTATTGATCCAGTCATTGTGTGAGAGTAGTCATTTATCTATAGTTGCCCAGAGTAATGCTGTTGAAAGAGTCAATATGGTGAAATGTTCACCTTATGGTACTAGTTCTTTCTCATATAAGAACTTCTTTGTGGTTTCTTTGTCCTTGATCCTCAATCTCAAATCTTTTAGTATGTCACCTTTTGTGGATTCAGAGATGCTGGTGCTGGGTCTGGCACTTGCCCTCATGACATGTACATTCAATCTCTGAATCATTACTTCTGAGATGTGCATACATCAGTTTGCAAATACTTATGGGTGAGCATCTCTTGATCTTGATAAGATCAATCAAAGATTGTAATTCAAAGATCATCTAGATAAAATCTAGAACCCACAATGCCATTGTACAACCCAATGATCTGGCTGTAGAGATTGGGGAACCCCAGGGAAACCTCCTGCTCTTGTGATGGCATATGTTTGTCAGACATATTTGTATGTTTCTATTGTTTCTATTATTGCTATCACATTATCATAGAAACAATTGTTAGAGAGTTTACAGTTTTAATATGTGAATAGCCACTGATGAGTCTATAAAGACAAACATCAGGGAAAAGGGTTTGGCTTTACAGATTTACAAAGCTATTCTTTCCTGTAACTCAATTTTTAAAGATATATAAAGCTAT
This sequence comes from Gymnopilus junonius, assembly GCA_015501075.1. Classification (NCBI taxonomy): domain Eukaryota; kingdom Fungi; phylum Basidiomycota; class Agaricomycetes; order Agaricales; family Galerinaceae; genus Gymnopilus; species Gymnopilus junonius. Next base: position 21,126 of record JADNYJ010000256.1, read on the forward strand.
ACAGAGGCTTTATATTGCTTTAGTGGGGAATAGCAGGGGTACAGCATACCCCCAGGGGTCATGGGTAAGGGTACATAAGGATAAGGGTAAGGGTCTGAAATATCATACCCTTGACCCTTGAGCAGACCCTTGCCCAAATAGGTTGATTTTATTAAATAGAACATGTATCATGTAGAATGAGGTTCAGATTCAGAAAAAAAAGTGCAAAACATTTACACTCTTCAGTATTTCATTCATTTGAGCAATGTCAGTCAAGATTGAACAAATATTAGACTATAGTCACTTGATTTTCTATCAAATGAATGCTCAACCTATGTATGGAATTATATTAGCTTGTAATAGGGCCTCATTTGTATTATTTATTCTTGAAATCTTAAGTTATTGTATACCAATTACTACATATACCCCTACCAAACCCCTACCCCTACCCTTCCATACCCTTGACTGAATGACCCTTGGGTACAGGGGTAGGGGTTTTGGAGGGTAAGGGTAAGGGTCTTCACCTGGATACCCAGGGTTACCCCTGCCATTCCCTATGCTTTAGGGATCTCACAAAGCTCCCAAAGCATAGCCAAAGCAACACAAAGCCTCTGTGTAACTCTAGAAAGCTTGCAAACAACCAAGTGGCTTGTGTTGCTGTAAAGCCAAAACCCTTTTTTCTGATTGAAACAGCTCAGTGGGATATTCCCCCAACTGTTTGGGATCATACACCTTACACCCCTTAGTATGACTTGATCACTCATCACCTTCAGCAATTCACTCCACCTCCCTAAATGGAATTCATCCCCCAAGTTCCCATTTGTCCAGTATAGCCCCCTGGCTTTCAGTTGCAGTACAACCACCACCACCTTAACCCTAGTAAGCTCAGAGGACTTATAGAGAGAAACAGAATTTGTGCTGAAATTTAGAATAGAGAAAAAAGTTCGGATGTAGCATTATATTCTGGGTTATGATGGCTAAGAAAAAGTCACATCCCTCCTGTTATGGATATTAGTATAGACGGACACTTACATTAATTACTACCTTGTAGTACTCAGTAGAATATTCTAGCTAGTCTTCAACACTCGAAACATGTCTTATTTTAGCTCGCTAAATTGATCTTCTCACGAGGACTTGAAGAGTCGAACAAAGGATTCTTTCTTCAAGTACGAAACTTGAGACTCTATTAGCTGTGCAGAACGAGTCATGGAGGCTGTACCTTATGTAGTATAAATACAAGACCTCCATGTAGTAGGAAATCAATCTATCTTCATTACTATTTTTACCCTGAAACTTCGTGTGAATGCTCGAGTGGATACTCGAGCCTAAGTACTAAGTAAACTTATCCTTTAGCATGCCAGGCGCAGCGTGCATCATACTGTAAGCTACTAGTAACTATCTCAGTGCAAGACTGGTTCTAGACGAGGATAAATATTCGGACTAAATATTATATTGAAGTAAAGGATTAATACTCGATTAAAGAACTCTTAAGTTAAGGCCGAAGCTTAACACTGGTGGACACATTGGGAACTTCAAGTAATTAATCTGCCATATACTTCAACATCTAATTATCGTAATATCGTTATGCTGACTATCACACAACCAATGGTGATACCAGGGTCCAGGCAAGAATCCTATGATCTGGTCAGAGACTTCGAGGATCAAGATGAGGAAGCTAACAGAGCACAGTCCATGGAGGAACAACTTAATGAGGAAGACTTACCTGGACTCAGAGGATATATTGGACCAATTGCCTTTACTGAACTGAAAGGACAACTGATCGAGACTATTTGCGACATCCCAACCTTGAAGTCACCCTATTCCTATAGGAAGGATGAGAAACTTTGTGACTGAAGGCAGGCCGCTCTCGAGATAATAGTGGAAGGACTGGATACATCTCCTTTCGAAGGACATATCTTCTCAAGAAGGTTGATCAAGGATACCTTCCCAAACTTGGTGTCTCGGCTAGATGACCTACTATCTCGAGTACTAACCATATCAATCAACGATGATTCTAGCAAAGCATACGCACTCCGAAGGGAACCTTACTCCGAGATCCTTGCTATGATGCTCAGATGTAAGAATCAACTGAGTGAAGTAATCTTAGCATCAGGCAACCCCGTACCAGCTATTCCCAAATGGGGCGCGAATGGTGACATTTCGAAATTCTATCTTCACAATGAATTTGAAATGCTGGGTATTCTTTTCAGGAGTGAAGTGGAAAATTTCTTCGCTACTTTGGATGAGTATTATGACTTCCTCAAAAAGGCTGTAAGGAACTCCATTGTTAGCGCAGCCCAAGAGAAGATGGAACAATTAATCCAACCTAGTAGGAATGTCACCAGAGTGCCAGAGGTCATGAAACCCATTGAGACCGGTGGGCCAAGAACTTCTCGAAGGGAATCCAATTTGTATCATTTCACCGAATCTGCCAGCACAAGAATTATTCAAGGGCGTCAAAAGGCTCAAATCAATACAGCGCCTACTGGAAGGTTACAAGAGGTGCTGGGCAATGTTGGAAATAATTTTGGAGGTCGAACCCAAGAAAGCAGCGAGAGACAGAGCGAACGGGAAAGCCAAAGAAGTGGAGGATCAGCTCGACGAACTAGAAGACCCGAGGGTGGACCTCCCAGTGATTCTTCTGACGATGAGGATGATGATCTGCAAAGACCTTCGAATCAACCTTCGCACCCAATACCGAGAATTCCTCCGAGGAATAGACATACTCCTAATATTCCTGACTCGAGCGCTAGAGGAATTCAAGAGCCTCATTTCGACATTAAATTAAAATATGATAACATACCGACCTGGAATGGAGACACCGATGTAATAGTTCACTGGATTGCTAAGATCAATAATATTGCAAGGTTGTCACTGATAATCTTCAAGCAACTAGGTACCATAATACCTCGAAGATTAGAGGGACCAGCTGAAGTCTGGTATTGGTCCTTGCCTGGAACATACCATGATAAGATCGAGGTCAATTGGGACATGATGAAGAAGGCCATTTCTGAATATTACATGAATTGCAAATGCCTCGACAAGCAGAAGGCGAGAGCAAACCGTGCTTGCTACTGCGAATTCAAGTATGCTAAGGAGACACCGAGTGAATATTTCATTCGTAAAAGTGACCTCCTAAATACCGTTTATAATATGAATGACTCTGAAATGATACTCGAAGTCATGGAGGGCGCACCAGCAAATTGGAATACTGTACTCACTATGCAACTTTACATGAGTGTAGTGGAATTTCAGGCTGCTATCAGATTCCATGAGGATACCCTCATGCATCTCGATGGTACTGTTCGACGAGAACGTTATGAGTATTCTCCTAGAGATAAGGACTATTACCAAGTCAGAACTCACCTAGTAGGCGCGCATGTCAAGCTAGCACCTCCAAAATTCCCTAGGGATGATTCCAATGTGTCGAAACGAAAGGCTACACCAGAACAGAAGGGCGCTAGGCCTTGCCATCATTGTGGGAGTTTGAAGCATTGGGATCCTGAATGTAAATATTCATATGAAGGAAGTAGGATGGCAAGCGCTAATCTTGTGACTGCCTCCTCCAATGAAGAAGACACACAAAGAGAGTACAACGACCTTTACTTCAATTTGGAGGATAATGAAGAACGTATGGAAGAAGTTAATCCGATGCTCGAGACCTATCACATTGAAAGGAAGCAAGAAACCAAAACTAACCAGGATTTTCACGAGGACATTTTAAGGGAGAAGCCACCTGATGCACTTTCCGAATCATTTAAGGAACCAGTCAAACCTGTCAAATTTGCACTGAACAGGAGAAGCCAACACCGTTTAGCATGAGAAGTTACCTTACAGTCACATCTAGCCGAACCATTAGTTGGAAATGAAGAAGTCATCAAGTTGAGGAAGCATATGGCAAGACCGCCTGGATGTTCCTTTTTAGGATTGAAGGCTACCCAAGTTAAGGGGCACATTGGTTCTCTCGATACTGACCTCACAAAAATCGTGATCGATTCAGGGTCAGATATAACATTGATATCCCAGGCTCACCTCGATTCAATGACAATAAGGCCTAAAATCAAGGCAGGACAGAAGATAAACCTGCTCCAAGTTACCGGCAGGAATTCTATTTCTGGATACATTAACACTGACCTTTATTTTGTGACAGATGCAGGTCCTATCAAATTGAATGTCGAAGCTTATGTTGTCAATGGCATGACAACTCCGTTCATTCTAGGAAACAACTTTGCAGATCAGTGCTCATTTTCGTTGATAAGAAAGGATGGACAGTCTCACCTCGAGTTCGGAGGAACTGAATGAACGCTACAGGTTGAAAATGCGGTAGGATCTTCGTTTATAGACAATGAAGGCCAGACGTTTCAAGTTCGAACTCTTCTGGGATTGACAAGACCGGCACCTAAGATCAGAAATCACCGAAGAAATCAGAAACTCTGAAAACGAAGGTTGATCCATCAAAGAGATAATGATGTCAGAGCCTCGGACCGAGTTGTCATACTGCCTAACACTAGCCGGGCGGTAAAGGTTGACATATATTTCAAAGGAAAAGAGACTCAGCTGTTCATAGAAAGGAGCTTCAAATTTTCTGAGGATTCTGCAGCAGTATATGGCTCACCAGATACATTGTTAGAACATGACTGTCCCTATCTACATATTTCTAACTTCTCTGATAAGCCAATTGTCATATCCAAGGGAGATGTTCTTGGCACGGCACAAAATCCTCGGACTTGGCTAGACAAAGAATGAAACTTGAGTCCTATCATGAGGGAGAAAATGAAGACTCATGCATCTCTTATACGTTCACTTGTCGAGCAACAACCATCTCCCTCGACTAACTTATCCACAAGCAAAACAGATATTACTTCCAAGGCTCATCGAAATGCGGTAGGAGAAGATGATCCTCTCTCAACAGAACCTCTAGAGGGAGGACCAAAGACATCTGAAATCCCTCCTGAGGTTGTACCAGCTTCTAAACTTCTTGAAGCAGTAAATGTCTCTCCTCATTTATCTTCAGAACAAAGGCAGAAAATCAGTGAGATGTTGCTCAAACACGAGAATGCATTTGGATTGGATGGTTGACTAGGTAATTATGATGAAAAGGTGGAGATCAGAATGAGACCTGGTACAACACCAATTTCATTACCACCCTTTCCAGCTTCACCAGCCAAGCGTGAGGTTATTGACAAACAGATGGATTCTTGGATTGAGTTAGGAGTAATCGAACCTTCTAAGAGTCCATGGGCAGTGCCAGTCTTTATCGTTTACAGAAATAATAAGCCTCGGATGGTCATCGACTTACGCAAGTTTAATGAGCAGGTAATTCCGGATGAGTTTCCACTTCCAAAACAGGACGACATTTTGCAAGCGCTTACGGATCACAGTGGCTTACTACTTTGGATGCACTCGCCAGATTTACGCAACTAACCATGACTGACAATGCTGAGAAATTAGCCTTTCGGACTCACAGAGGGCTGTGGCAATTTCGCCGGATGCCGTTTGGATATAGGAATGGCCCAGCGTGTTTCAACGAGTTATGCAAAAGGTATTGGCACCTTTCCTCTGGATAATTGCATTGGTCTACATAGACGATATTATCGTTTTCTCCCTCACATTTGAGGATCATATTAAGCACCTCGACTCTGTTCTATCAGTGATAGAAGAGGCTAATATAACTCTACACCTCCAAGTGCAATTTTGCATATCAGTCACTTCTCTTGCTGGGACAGAAGGTGTCTCGACTCGGACTGTCAACTCATAAGGAGAAAGTGACGCTATCCTTCAACTGGAGGTACCACGAAATGTCTCTGAGCTACAGACCTTTCTGGGCATGATGGTGTATTTTTTGGCATACATTCCTTTTTACACTTGGATTGCTCAGCCTTTCTTTCAGTTGCTTAAGAAGGATATCTCTTGGGAATGGAATTCTGTCCACCAGAAGCATTCGAACTTTGCAAACAAGTTCTCACCAATGCTCCTATCCACGCCTATGCAATTCCAAATTTACCTTACCAGCTCTACACAGATGCTTGCGACTTCGGACTCGCCGGAATCTTACAGCAGGTACAACCTATATTAATTCGTGACCTTCGAGGAACAAAGATCTATGATCGACTATTAAAGGCTTTTAAATCTGGTGAAAAAATTCCTTCTCTGGTGCCAAATCTTACAAAGGACTTGCAGGACGTACCAGATCCTGGTGACTGGTCCGAAGAATTTGAAGATACAACTGTTCATGTGGAACTTGTTATCTGTTACTGGTCCCAAGTCCTCAAATCAGCTGAGTGAAATTATTCGCCAACAGAAAGGAAGCTCTGGCTTTGAAAGAAGCACTGATTAAATTTCAGCCTTTCATCGAGGGAACAAAGGTTTTGGCTATCACCGACCATGCTGCATTGACATGGAGCAAGACCTTTCAAAATGTCAATCGACGACTTCTTACCTGGGGAACAGTTTTTGCTGCTTACCTGGAGTTGCATATTGTACATCGCGCTGGGCGTGTTCACTCAAATGTCATCCTATTTCCCTTTAATTGGCGAATGCCACCACAGGATGGACTGGCATTTGATGAGACAAACGCTGTTGATCTAATCAATCCATCCCATGACCCACTCAAAGAGATGTTTGATGAGCTTGGCACTCACTTTGAGGAATGACTGCTTACAGTGGCATCCATTATGTGGCTTCTCATGATGAAATTGATGAAATTGATTGTCTGGAAAGCAAGATTTCAGTACCTGATCAGGAAGGCACTGCAGTGACGTATTTTTCTTCGCCCACTCATTCACTCATTGTCAACCTTACAGAGGAAGAAAAATCATCTTGGCCGAAGGATATTCGAGTGACCCGCAGTTTGACTCAGTCATAAAGGAGAAGCATACCAATTTAAATCCTTTGTGTCCAGAACATCCTCAATACCAATATTCTGATGAAGGTTTGCTTTATTTCGAAGACTGGAATGGAAATAACCGGTTATGTGTTCCATTGAATAAGCATGTGGAACTCATGAGTGACATTCACAATGAAATCACAGAAGGCGCTCACTCCGGGTATCATAAAACCTACAACCGAATCAGTTCAACATTCTATTGGCTGAAAATGTCGAGGGACATTAAATCTTACATCTCCACATGTGATATTTGTCAAAAGACAAAGCCTCGGTGTCATGCTCCCGTTGGACTTCTTCAATCCATTCCAATTCCGACTCGACCTTTTGAGGTTGTCACTATGGACTTTATTCCTGAACTCCTGAATTCAGATGGATATGATAATATTTTGGTCATTATCGATAAACTAACAAAATATGGATTGTTCATACCGTGCAAAACGACAATTACGGAAGACGAAACAGCTAATTTGTTCTTTCATCATGTAGTCACTCACTTTGGCCTGCCTTCTCAAATAATTACAGACCGCGACATTCAGTGGCGCAATTCTTTTTGGGGGGAGTTATGCTGGTTAATGGGAATGAAAAGAGCACTCACAACTTCCCATCACCCTCAAGCTGATGGTCAAACCGAGGTTGCAAATCAATATTTGGAAATTGCACTTAGAGCCTATGTCGCTCCTACTCGAGAGGATTGGAGTAAGCATTTAAATGGTTGATGCTCTCGTACAATTCAACCCCACATACGGCAACTGGATTTTCTCCTGCTTACTTATTACGAGGATTTACGCCAGTCACAGCATCAACGTTCATCCATCCGGGACATTCTATACCACAACCTTCGGATCTAGACCCTGAATCCTTAAATGAAAAAGCTTCCGAAATGGTCGAACAATTTGAAGCCGACAGATCGCGTGCTAAAGAAGCATTGCTTTTAGCCCAAATTTATCAACAAAGGGCATATAACAAGGGAAGACTCATCTGAGAATTCGAGGAAGGGGATTTAGTTGTCATGAATCCTCACAGTCTTGAATTGCTTCGAAGCGAGAAAGGATGGGGAAAGAAATTACTAATGAAATACGATGGACCTTTCGAGATAATTAGGAAGCTAAGCCCGGTAACCTACCAGTTACGTATGCCGGCGTCCTACGGCATTCATCCTATAATTAACATAGCACACCTTGAATCCTATCACAAATCACCTAAGGAACTTGGAGATCGGCCAACAAAAAGACTCTACCATGCCGACTTTGAGGAAGAACCTGAAGACGAGGTTGAAGCCATTCTTGGTGAAAGATCACGCAAGGTTCACGGAGGAAGATGCATCAAAGAATATCGAGTCCGGTTCCTGAATCAGGGTCCTGAGAATGACGAATGGCTGCCAAGAAAAAATCTGTGGAATGCGCCACTCATATTAGCGGAATGGGACAAAGGCAAAATAGTGCGTAAAGCTATTATTAGCTCTCGTCTAGTGGCAAGAAAGGTGTCCAAAGCCACCAACTAAAATTCTTTCACTCTTGAAGGTATAAAGGAAGGATGAAATCTCATTTTTTCTTCAGAATTTGAACCCTTTGAGTCTCTAACACAGCCTACCACCAAAATTCTTTCTCAACTCTCTACATTCTCAAATCCTTTTCTCACTCCTCCTTCGCAAATATCCCAAAATTCCTCTCATCATTCAAACTCGTCTCTTCAATGGAGCCCTCGCTGATGCTCTCCATGCCACCATCTCATCTTCTCTGGGCCAGCCAGAATGGTCTCTCGCAGTTCGACTGCGCAGTCCCTGACTCATTTCTATGCACTCTTTTTTACCCTCTCCTCGGAACTTACGCCCTAAACCATCATATGACAGAGGCGGCTATCCTCGTGTGCGTCGAGTTTGGCATTCACTACTACTCACTCCATCCTGGCGTTGCACACTCCCTTTTCCAATCATTAGTCGACATCGCAACCATAATCACTACTGCTGCCAACAATTTCACACCTTTTCTCAGAGACACTCGTCCACTTCCTCTAACTATTCCCATGGTCGCCCTTCAAGACGTCGAATTGCGATATCCCATAATTGCACTTGCACTCACTTGCAGGGACCAGGACATTCTATGTCGTCCTTTTGCCACAAGGTCTGAGGTGCACCATCTGGTGAGAGTAGTTCGGCATATAGTGAATTATTATGTTGGTTGGATTGCCGAGGGAATCAAGCACTCAATTAGGCAAGGATCGAGTAGTCTATGGAATTGGTCAGCCTACTGGGGAGTTCCGTGGGAGGAGTTCATTATGCGCACAGGGCGATATCAAAATAATGCCAAATTTCTTCGCATCCATGGACTCTTCAAGCAATACAAGGAAGATTTCATTGAGAATTCCCTGGCTGCCATAGTCCGTCCTACTGCTTCGGATTTATATCGACAGGCTTGTTTTCGTTCCAGCATTGGTCAGGCCTACCCTGGTGAACTTGACTCTCTTACGGCTGCTATGGCAGCTTGCGGACTCACGGATCGACAAGACTACCGAGACAATTCAACCAATGAATACCCTTACATTTACATTGACTCTGGCACAAACACTCACCGTTCCTTCCATTCGGTCCCTAGCGACGACTCCATGATTCTCTTCTAAAAGACATAATTCTTTTCTAAAAATAGACATTTCTTTACCCTTTTCTTCAAACTTTCACCTATCCACTTTGTTTATCTCTTTTTCGAGTACATGAAGACTGGGGGGGCTATGTTATGGATATTAGTATAGACGGACACTTACATTAATTACTACCTTGTAGTACTCAGTAGAATATTCTAGCTAGTCTTCAACACTCGAAACATGTCTTATTTTAGCTCGCTAAATTGATCTTCTCACGAGGACTTGAAGAGTCGAACAAAGGATTCTTTCTTCAAGTACGAAACTCGAGACTCTATTAGCTGTGCAGAACGAGTCATGGAGGCTGTACCTTATGTAGTATAAATACAAGACCTCCATGTAGTAGGAAATCAATCTATCTTCATTACTATTTTTACCCCGAAACTTCGTGTGAACGCTCAAGTGGATACTCGAGCCTAAGTACTAAGTAAACTTATCCTTTAGCACGCCAGGCGCAGCGCGCGTCATACCGTAAGCTACTAGTAACTATCTCAGTGCGAGACTGGTTCTAGACGAGGATAAATATTCGGACTAAATATTATATTGAAGTAAAGGATTAATACTCGATTAAAGAACTCTTAAGTTAAGGCCGAAGCTTAACACCTCCACCCCTGCACTTTTTCCTTGATACATCTCTGCTCCTTATCCTGAGCCTTCCCGCGATCACTACCCCACCGAGCCATTAGTTTCGCCCGATCTAAAAATGCAAATGGAAGCGAAAGTATAGTATCGAAAATGTCGAACTGAGCGTCTGTTGCAACATTGCGCATATCGGCACGTGTGTCGCGTTGCTTTGCGTCATCCGCCTTCTTTTTCGCCGCGTTATGTGAGTCATTGAGTTCTTGGAGATTTCGAGCTCCCTGATGCACTGGCATTTCGCCTTCGTAAAAGGTGGTTCCCCATTTCTCGTTGACCTTGTCTAGAAAATTCTTGTGTCCGAACAAATTCAAGATGACGCTAGCGTAGACTGCGTCCCAGAGGATATCTGGGGGCCATTCAGTGGAATCCCTTACAGTAAGCTTTTTGAAAATCGGATGGGCGACATCCGAGTATACATGTCGATTGAGTGCAACGTCAGATTGGAAGAGGTGGGCCGAGTACCTCTTCTCTCCCGCCCCTCCTGCCAATGATGGATGGACATCGGCGACGTCCATGGCGAAGTTGGGAACCTATTCACCAAATCGTTAGACATGGGCCCAAAGATCTTGCGAAATTACGCACGGGTAAGAATCCAACAGTTTTCCCGATCTCAGTGTGAAGGGATTTGGACAGAAGGATAGCGTTTTTACAACTATCTATGTCCGTCACAATGTCGTCAGCGTTAGGAGATCTGCTACGCCTTCTTGTGTACATAGTGATATACTGCCGCCAAAAAATGATCAGCGATGACCAGAAAAGTATAAGGATACATACTCCGTCACCCTTGCTATGGGCGATTAGATGGACGGTATCACAACAATCCCGTGGGAGACCTGTCATCACACATGTTTGATCTCTGCGGATGACTTCTGTACGAAGTCCGGCCCTCCGAGTGGTGACAGCGGTTGAATTCGATCTAGCTTTAGGGTCGAGGAGCTTAGGATCTGCGGGGAACAAACGTCTTCTTTCATCGTCGGCGAGGTGGTAATATAGTTCTAGACTGTTAGTGGGAAAGGCCGCGTTGTAATCGATGACATCAAGCGGGTTATCGGTGCGGCTGAGATGTCCTTGTGCGCCAACGGCGGAACCGATGGCATAGCGAAGCCATTTGAATGGCTTCACTGGGAGCGACCCGTAACTTGTGAGGCATAAGATGGGAAATGTGAAGCAATGAGCCCATTGCCAGTTTTGCTGCTCGATATCGAGGTCCTGGCCTTGAACCACGGCGCTGGGAAGAGGAACATATACTATGATATCCGGGGCCGCCATGACGGGAGGAGATAAGAGGTATGACTGCTGCAACGGAAGGTTGATGTCATTGTTATCTACGCACGTGATTATAACCCCATCTACAGATTTGGGTCCTCAGGATTTGGAGGGACATGCATATATTCGTGTTAATAGTCCTGTGGATACGTATTGCCAAAGTGGTCAACATACGGTAGATATCCAGCAAGCGTGAAGCGGGGCCTGAGAGACCAGGGGCGTGTTTCACGAGTAACACCTGTCAAGAAGGAGGAGCGAACCCCAAGACGAGAGGAGAGCAGCAGCCAGCAATAGTACGACTAGAAGCACAACATAGATCGCGGAAAGCAGCAACTGAAAGACCGGAAACAACGACCGCCGAGGAAGAAATGGCGGTCCTCCTGGTCGAACCCCATACACCACGCGCACTGACGGGTCAGACCCATCATTACTGGATGAATAAGGCCGGGACTTGAGAGTCAGACTCTCAATTCCCGGGCAGGAGGGAGCAGGAGTGGTGTTCGTCGAACACCAGGGTTAGTGCACGACGAACACTGGGCCTGCTGCTGCAACGGTGTTCGTCGAACACTGCCCACCACCCACACCTTTCTCCTGGCTTGCGTATGGGATTTGGAGAGGATGTTTCACAGTCAGTAGTACATACACATGTATTAGATAGATTCATTATAATAAATGATTTTACTCTTTCATTTGTGAGGTAGCTGTGAGGGCCTGCTGTGCACGTCGAACGTAAGATGACGTCGCGAAAAGCGTACAGGCTGCGACTGAGTGGGATGCAAGTCGAACACCAGGCCATGCCGACTGGTACTCCTGCTGGGCTGTGTTCGCGGAACATTATGACATGCGCCGGTACCGTGTTCGACGAACATCAGACTGCAGTGGCTGGTGCAGCTGTGCAGCTGTGTTCGCGGAATACAAGCAGTGCCACCCAATGCACCACGAACACCGACCCAGTGTGTTAACTGCATTGGTGTTCGCGGTGCATTGGCACCATTCCGTTGTCGGAAAACCCCGGAGGGCATTATAATGCGGTGCGCATTAGGGAGGTTCAAAGTTAGGCCGCCGTTCGCCGTCGCATTTCGCATCCCCGCATTTGATGGGATTATATAAGGGTATTTTTAATGTCCGATGTGACGGAACTGTGACCGCTCGCGTCGCGTCGCGTTTTGTTTACTACGTCTCTTTCATTCCCGTTCCACTTCCTGCACGTGCCACTGTCCTTACTCTACCTATCTTGAGAATCTTACACTCTTTATCTCTTTCTCTTCACTATGCCACCCAAGGCCTCCAAGCCCAAGATTCCTGACATCCCCTGGGGAGACAAAGACGACGAGTTGATCTGGAAACTCCTGACAGAATGTGAGAAACCTGTCAATTACAAGGTTCTTTTCGGGAAGAAGAAGACCACAGAGGTGCGTAATAGTTCCCAGATTACTTTCTCATCTGCGTTCTGAGCGTTAGAAATAGAACACCAGTGGAGACTCGAAGGCGGCCATGTTTAAACAGATTGCAGTGGTCATCCTTCCAGACCTCACTGCAATAATAAAGTGTTTACATCAAGAGTGTTTTCTTTCTGTCTTTGCTCAATTGTCCATTGGTCTGGAGGGGTAAAGATTTGGTGAATAAGCATAGACAAAATGTACTGGTTGATATATTCCTGATGTACCCCAAGCTGAGGCATAGTGAGGAGGGGAGGAAGCAAACTACGGATGAATAGATATCATGATTATCAGTGATCAGTGTTGGCATGGCTAGACATGACATTGTGGACTTTAAAAAAACTTATATAATCCCATCAAATGCGGGGATGTGAAATGCGACGGCGAACGGCGGCCTAACTTTGAACCTCCCTATTATTTCCCAGGCAAACCCCGTTATAATGCACATTATGATGCCCCAATTCCATTTATAGCTCTACTGGCCAAATTATAATCAAAGGGACTGATAAGATAATGCAAATTGGATGTTTGGTAATGCCAGAGCTGGCTAAGCGGTCTGAGTGACCAAGTCCCAAGCTATCGGTTGGTTTATATGGCATTGAGTTCAACATCGATTCAGCATGATCCCCCTAAGATTTGACTGTCATTCAAAGTGCAATTAGATATTCTATATTTTACATCAATTATCACTGACATTAAGCAGCTAAAAGTAGGGAGGAGACCACTGTAGTGTCTGGATAGGAAAATATAGGGACTTTTGATTAATCAGGCCATTTTAGGAAGGTGCAGTCACTGGCGGTCACTGGCTGCTTTGAAGCTCTAGGTTCCTTTAACATGAAAAAGCACTATAGCACAGCGGTAAGTTATACACATCTCAAGGTTATTATTTCAGGTAAGTCTCATGTTTGATTCAAGCATATGCCACTTAATTTCAACAGTCTTAGGTAAGTAATTAAGTAAGTAAGAATCGTGAGAGCTGAAATACAAAGGTAAGGACGAAATAAGGAAAGTGCCCAGAGGCACTGCTTTCATTTTCCTAACATAGGCCCTGTGCATTATAATCGAGCTCAAGCATTATAATTGGCATGCCGAATTATGGAATATCCACTTTGCATTATAATTGGATTATAATTAAGGCTCTGCATTACCGGCATTATCAGCATTATAATGCCCTTAGCGGTTTTCCGACAGTAGGCATCAGACGGCATAGAATGGACTGCCTGACTGACAGCCAGCTGCGCGAATGCTCCATGTGCATCACAACGGCTGGACGCTTTCTCTCGTAACTTGGCACAATGAATGCATCGTATACGTAGACTAGCTACGTCAAATATCGTAGACAGTCTTTGAGTATTTACTTTCCAATGAATATATTACTTCATTTCGAAGATTCCCGCTTTTTTTCATTAGATTTGAAGAACTTCATATTACATTACGATATTTGGCATGATTGGATATGTTATTACAATCGTCGATTGTGCCAAGTTTCAAGAGAAACGGTGGCGGAATGCATCCGTGGCAAGGTCATCTTTGTGTTGATGCACTCTCTCCTTGGGCAGTGGTGTCATGACCCCCTCTAACCCACCGGAAAAGTCAGACCTATTTCTGGGTCAGACCATTCTTGATAAGGTCATACCCGCCAACAGCGGGGGTCATGGTCATGTTGACAGCTTCATCCACAAGCAACCCGCAACCATGGAAGACATTCTTGCAGGATGGAAAGAGACAGATATCAACTAGCATTGTTGGTAAAAGTGACCCCTTTTTTACCAAGTGTAATTTACATAGGTAATTTACAGTAATTTACCAATTATATACATTTCTTGAGAATGATCTGGTATAAATTGTAAAAAAGTATTTTTGCCTAGGAAGCAGTTGGCACATGCTCCAGGGAGCTATATACAGAGCCAACAAGTTGAGATGTTATCCTGCTCAGCTGGGAGTCTGGTAATGAAACTATACAGTTAGTCATCTGAGTTTCAAGCCACCAACCCACAGCCACTGTCCAGCCCCCTGGTTCAACACTGCTAAAAAAAAGCAAGTTTGATAGCTCCAAGTCAATGGCCATTCCCACTTGTTTTAGCGGGCCACTGCTTCACGTGGCAGGACAATGCTTTTCCAGCTTTGCGAATAGTATTAGAATGCCTGTAATAGTATTAGACCGCCTGTATATGATGATAAGTAAAGTTTAAATATACGCCCTTCAGAATAAAATAGAATGCACCTTGAATGGCGAATCCGATAGTACCTTGCACCCTCGTACAGTGTCTACCTGCCTGCTCATTCGGTAATTGGCTGGTGTTCGGAGTGGAGGGAGACCAGATTGAGCAAGGTCAGATGTTGCAGTCATCATTGTGCGCATGGGAATTGTGTGTGGGTTCTGACGAGCTTGGGCGTGCATCCGAATTTGGTGCCCAATCACCTTCCCGATTGGAACAGCGCCAGCTATTCTTTTATTCCACCACACTATGCTGTCCTTGCTCACAATTATCATTGCTTTGCCCCTTTTGTGTATTTTAGCATATGCTGGTTACATTGGTAAGTTTGATGGTGTATTTTAGATGAGGAATAACATGTGTTATATAGGGAATCGAGATAGCTGTGTTCGAAGGGCTGGGGTGACCAGAGGGTTCTTTCAACAGTATTCGGGCTTCTTTCGTGAGTATATATTCTAGTGTTTTAAATTTTCTTCGAATTTTTGACGCAAAGTAGGATCGGGAAATGGAGGCAGTGGTGGAAGGGGCGGCGATGTCGGATCGCACAACCACATGACTTACAACCATATTGTGGTCAACGGAGTCGGCAATGGTAAGGTTTTTTTATCACAATCATATTGTAATCTTTCTAATCAAGCAATTTATCATGCTATCCTTTCTTGGTATTGCTATCACATTGATATGTGTCTGTAAAACATTTATAATTTAAAGATGCTATTCAACATATGTCCAGGCAAATAGTCGAACTTGAGAAGTGCATCAGAGCGCTTGAGAACCACATCGAAAAGCTTGAGAATATTATAAGGGAAATCATAAATTAAGCAGTATCAGGTCATTAAGATAAATCAGTATTGTAGATTGTAGACATATTCGCCCAAAAAAACGCATTTTACAAATTGAGACTATTTGCAGTGCGCTTGAATACCAAATCAGGCATAAATCGTCAAGACAGACATATGAAATGAGTTCGGTAGAGACACATTTTTGCATTCTGTGGCATAAGCAAATGGAGTTCGGGAAAAAAGCAATTCCATTGCAATTTGACTTTGCCAAAACAAGCCGTGTACAGACGTTGGCGCCCATGTAGTTTACTCTGTTCACCTGATATATAAAGTACAGTAAATTTCGCTTTAAGAATAAAAAATTAGACCTGCGTTGAATGTTCAGACCGAAATTGTTATGTAGGTGACTTTACCTAAAAAGGCCTCATACAAATATGGATAGATGCCCGATGTTAATTGTTACATAAGCAGCAGAGAGATGCTGCTTATATAAGAAATAATTTCTGTACAACTAAATTAACTGTAAATTATTTTTAGTTATTTCAGTTAATTAGTATTATATAAGGCGGAGGAACCTGCTTATATAATCAATGATCATCTTCATTATCTTCTGCATAGTAAATCCTCTTTAGGTGGTATATACAGTATATCAAATTTCTATCTTCTTGTGTTTTCAGCCAAGTAAGGTCTGAAAGGAGGTGCACTCGTCCTTCCTCTCTGCACGTCGATTTCATCTGAATGCCATCATGGAACCATACCGTCCCAGTACGATCGAGCAATCTCGCAGTAAAATGTCCCCTCCTGAATATATAATTCCAGATAGTCCCAGAGTCTCCAGTACACCTGTATTTGTCGTTAGCTTAAGTTCTAAGCTAGGCAACATTCGGCCGTCTGGGTTTACCTGCACAACCATCATCTCCGGGACATTTTCCACACTTACATGCCTATGAAGTGTTTGTGTAGCTCCATCTGATTCACATTGTAGGCACTTTTTATCAGTGTCCCGGTTGATTATTAGGGGAATAGCATCTGCAACACTGGGACTGTCGTACAATCTTTCTATATGTAGCATCGACACGAAGTTTCCGAAAAACGCAGATGGGTCTCGTTGATGCCCGCAATGGAGACATTTTTCTGTGCATATACCATGAACATTTCTTCCAAACATAGATGTTATCAAAGAACTTATGTCACCATATTCCGCACCCATAGGAAAGCTAACCTGGTCGTCGATATGTAAATCTTTTCTCACCAAATCTCGAGCCTGCTCCAGCATAATGGCTCGACTCGCGACCATTTTGAATTGTTCACATAGTTTATCCATATATTTGCTATATGTTAACAAGCATGCAGTCCAGCTGTGCGGACGCTGATTCCAGACATTAAATAAAATCGTGAATAGAGTATCATATGGACAGCTGTAGTTCACGTTGTCCCAGACCAGACCTCTGGGGCAGACATCAATAGATACATTAGTCTGTCTCACAGCTTGGTCACTTGTATTTTTTCTTCTGTATTCTGTGCAAGTTTTCGTTTATGCTTCTTCTTTTTCTTATCAAAGTCGACGGCCGTCAGTGTTGCAGTCATGTTATCCTTTTCGTTCCACAATGCATTGTCTGATGGAGTATGAAGTTTTGGCTCAGCATCATCCCACCTCAGATGCATATGCCAATCCTGTCCTTGGCAGTCCGTCCCTTTCCACTCCTGAAATTTCCTTATCAGGGGATTCCTTATTAATCCTGAAACATGTCTGGGTAATTTATTCTCGTACCTGAGTAATGTAATTTCATTCAGTATCTCTAATTCTCTAAACTCTTGGTGCAGATATCCATTTTTTTTTCGCAAACCTTGAGTAATCTTTTCTGCATCGAAACCCTGCATTATCAGAGTGCCCGCCGCTGTAGCACTCCGCGATAGGGATGTATAATAGGATTGAAAGTCTTACAGTGACCTAGATCAACTACATTGTACGGTCGAGTTTTTCCTTGACTAGCAAAGTCCGTCATTGAGAAATTCGGGAGTACTTGCACTTGTGTGTGCTTGATCGATAAAGTACGCCATCTGGCATACTGCATTTAACGGAGATGGTCGTTTTTGGTATAGGCACAACGTTACATGGTAGACCAGGTATATTAACATCCTTAGGTGGATTCTGAAGCTTTACAAACAGGGTGTCAAGATGTTCCTTTCCGTGAGACCGACTGAACTGTCCCATCCACATACGTGGCCTTCCTGGCCTTTTGTTATACATAACTCAGTAGCATCATTGTAACATATCATTACTGGCATTCCAATACACAAAGATAGTTTCCCTGCTATATGATCACTGACAGAAGGGTCTGACTTTCACAGTATATCTTTTGTCCTATCTGAGAGCAATCTGATAGACTTCTTCTTGGTTTTGTTGTTTCTTCTTTTCCTGCAATGTGATATATCATCTGGATCTTCCCCTAGCGAATCGTTAGAATAGAATTCCTTCAGGTCTTCACCTATATCATCAGCAAAGTGTACACATCCCACATTGTTAATCTCATCCTTCTGTATATTCCATGCAGTAATGATGGGAACATTTCTAAAGTTTTTATTTTTTAGGAGCGATTCACCCTGCAGGCGTGTAACGATACGTGATCATAAGAACTCAATATCGGATTCTGTACAAGATGCATACCGCATGTTCTCTAGGGCTGTTCAGAACTTTGCATCATCCTCTGTCTGACTTCATTGTCTCATATTCTGTTTCAATATTACCACAGTTGTGACTTGGTGCCACAATAACTTCCCAATCATAATCTCCTGATCTCTAGGGGACATATCAGCGAGATCCTGTACAGATACGTTACTGTAGAGAGCAGGCTTTCCGACAGGTGGAAGCTGAGCAAAATCCCCAGCAAATATAATATTCATTCCTCCAAATGGTTTGTCATGCTCGTTAGTCAAATCAGCAAGTCTGGCGCTTATCGCATATAGCTCATTACAGCCAACCATTGAAACTTCATCTAAAAATATGTACTCTACACCAGCTAATTTGGAACGCAATTCATTAATAGTGTTGGCATTGACTTTCAAGACGGAACCTTCTTTCCCATCTGCCATGCGAATTCCGAGCAAGGAGTGATAAGTGGAACCACCCAATAGAGCAGCAGCCGTGCCGGTAGGAGCCACGACTGTAAATCTATGGGATTCTTTTCTTCTATTAAACATTTCTATCACAGCTTTGATGACCTGGGATTTTCCAGTACCCCCCATACCCCCTAATTTCATTCTAAGCTGTTCTGGGGCCGCGGAGGCTGCATGGTTTGCTATGATTCTGAATGCACGCTCTTGCTCTTTATTCAAATGAAACTCCGCAATGATGTCATTTATAATAACATTACTGTGTTCTTTTTCAGATTTGAAGTCGTGCCTAAGATATTCGGCGTCTACAATATTAACTTGATTGAATGTATAACCATCAGATTGAGATGAATTTCCTGCTTCATGCTGTTTACTGGTGCCTGCTAAATTACGTTGTCTTTCTTTCAGTATAGAGTCTCTGCAATCTCTCACTACGTTTTTCCATGCACCTGACGAAAGTTTTGTTGTTGGTAGATCCTTCAACTTATCAATATTCTCCTCCACCATTGGACATGACTTGGCCCAGCCTGAATTCTGTAATATCCTATTTGCTTCTTCCTTTTGCCTTGCTCTCAGTCTTGCTTGTGGTGACAGAGAGTACTGGTCTGGATCATCACCATCTACATATTCATACACGCCACCGTCCATATACGAACCGCATTCTCATCATCAGATCTGTCAGAATCGTATCGAAAGCTGTTGGGCATGCTAGCCTTTTTTATAGTTTTTTGAAGCTGGGCATGATAATCATCTCTCTCATCCAAACACTCGTATTTCAAATTGAAATTGGCCATATACTTTCTATCACGAGGAGCAAAATTATACGCCAGAAAAGCTTCATCCCATGTCTCTCCAATTTTCTTCAGAGATATTCCGTCCCTCCATGGTTTGAATAGCATAAGCATTGTCATGCAATAATACTCTCTGTCACCTTGATCAGAGCGAGGAAGGCTTCCACCTACAAAATTGGGCACCATAGTATCCAACCTGCTCATGTCACACACCACCTCATGTGAATTATGTAGAGGATGTTCAGGTAAAAACTTATGATGTGTCATACTCCGGGATTTACATTCACGGCCATGATTAGATCCAGCATTAAGCTTTTTGGCTCTTTTTTTGGGCTGCCTCCTTTTTGTGTATGTCTGAATCCATTGAAATAAATTCAAGTCAGAATACACATCTGGTCGATATTTGTAGTCATCGACATTTGATCTGACGATATATGACCCTTCTTCCCTCCTATAACGACCTTTTCACATAGCTCATCCTGTACTGTATCTACGTATTCCTTTTTAACCTGATTAGAATTTATCGAAGCGCCTGAATTATCATTAATCTCGTGCGGTACTTCGGCACTCTCACCCTTCTTGTCTTCTATGTCGGTTGCCCAGAATCGCCTAACGTCACCTACGTAACTCTTCCACCAGAACGGTATAAACTCATGACTTGTGTAGTGGTCAGGATTACCGAGGAGATACATGCAGGCCATTGGACTACCAATTTCGAGCTTTGAAGTCAATGCATTAACAATCTTCAGTATCAGTTTTCTAGCAGCTTCACCAGCTTTTATATCCTCACCAATCAATTCCGAGTTTTTTGAGAAGACATCAAATGCAGAAGAAAATACCTGGTGAGTCTTGAGCATAGGCTTGGTGATGTAATCAGTGATATACTTGACCGTTGCCTTCAAGGAAGTACCCGATTGTAAACTGGTGACATCGCTGTTGCATCGCAATAGATATGTCAGGCAGGTGAAAAGGTATTCATCATGGGTTCAAGCTTCTTCATAAAAATATGTCCGTCTGTCTCATCAACTTCCGTTTTAAGTCTGATTTCTCTGGGAAATCGCACCATGCAGACACCCTCTTTGTTCAGACACCCTTTTGGACCACTACGAGCTGCCTTTGCTATAGGGGTATCATCTCCAGTAGAACTACCAGAGCCCGGCTCATCCTTTTTCAGCTTTGAAGACTTACAGGTATGCACATTTGATCTAGTCAAAATATCATCCACCACGCGCTCATATCCTGACCACCAAGCAGTAAACGACCCGCATTCATTGCAATCGCTGCTTGGAAATTGATCATCATGAACTATCTTGCAAATCTGTTTAGGAGGAGGAACAGGTAATGTTTGAGTTGGATCCTCATATGCTCCACTCTTATCTTGCTTGGCAGACTTAACCTTAATCGAGTGTATCCCCTTACCTACAATTCCATTGTCAGGCCTTCTTGCCCGCACTTCATCTAATGTACCAGTCAGAAGCTCTCCTCTGTATGCACTTTCTAAGTATTCTATCAATGCCTTCTGGAAATCTGAATCTGACGCCATAATTCTGTCTCTGATCTCCTGAGGTGAAAGTGCACCCTTTATCCATAACAGCATATGTAAATGCAAAGTCAAGCGCCCCTGTTGTTCAACTGTTCCATAATAAGTGCCCATCTTACCATAAAGACCGGGATGATCTTCGCCCACACCAAGTACATGTTTGATAACGAGCCTCACCATCACGTCAAAAAACTTGGCAGCAGCAACAGGATTGCGAAGAATTAACAAATCTCTTTCGTCTGATGTCCTAAGCTCTGGCTTGAACGCGATATCCTTGTCCGCATAATATAAACACAAAGGATGCTTATTATCAGCTGGTGAAAATGTAATGAACCACGAAGGAGCACCTCTGAAGGCCACCAGAGACCATATCTCATTTCTCATATACTTCTTGCTGGTGAGTGAACCCTTAACGCTGCCTCCTACATGATCCAAGTCATCAAGGAGTTTGAAACAAGCCTTTTCGTCATCAGTCGATGGGACGATGTGTTCACCATCTTTCATCCTCTTCGATATTGAATCCAGCATGTGAGGGTTAATTTCAAGCAGCCTTCTGGATATATCGTCAAATTTCTGTCGCTTGGCCATCAAAAAACTGCCTGTCAAACAATCCTTTATCTGTTCATGATTGAAGGCTATGATAGGAAAGTATAAATCAGTCTGAAAATGTTTATCATAGTACAGCAATAGGTTCTTCTTGTGTTCAGCTTCTGACAACTTTCGAGTATGTTGTTCCTGCCCCAATCCACCTTTCCCAATGGAAACAACCAAGGGAACATCTGAGGATATATCTGAGGGTTGCCGTAGATCGGCTGAGGATGCTCTTCATGCCCCATGGCCAATGCTAGCCCTCCATCCTCAAGATGTCGCAGTGCTCTGATTTTAATCTCCTTCATATCTATTTTCTCATATTCTTCACCGGTCAGACCATGTACAGTAAAAGGGCAAGTGCCGCTTTCAGTGCCATCTTCGATCTCGTTGTCGAACTTACTCATGGCAGAGGCAATTTTATTTGATCCAGAATCATTGTGCCTGTAATCCACCATAACTGGTACTCCAGCCAATGGGTATGAATCAAGATTTTCTTGTGATATAACTAAGTCAGCATAATCAGAGTGATTCAGTTTGAGCCATTCCAAGGTGTCAGCCACTTTATTCTGCCATACAAATAGCGGAGTGGCTTGTATTCATCTTCAGTAGGTCTGGCGGACCGATAAATACAAATGCTAAGATCTCGCTAATTTCTTCCTTACTCGGTGGTAGATGGGTGTAGACTTTTGCCATAGGATTTGCAAACATGATGCAGTTTGCGATCATTTTCGCCCGACCTGATGACACACAGATGAGACATCTATTATGACGTATACAGGCTATCAGCATCTGCTCAGCAAATGTAAGATGTTGAAGCTGCTTTGGCACATTGCCTATCCACATCCCGTTAGCTAAAGATGATACAGGGATCTTATTTTTTTGTAAAGCATCTTCGCAATGGGCGCAAATGTGTCTACAGTCCTGTGCTAATACGGGTCCATTAAGTTCTTCCACCTCATCCTCGGATGATGATCTCTCTTTTCGTGTTATACCACTACAACACAGAATGCTCAAATCTAATTTAACCTTGTCCAGTAATTTTAGATGACATAAACGATGTAGCCTGCTGCAGACTGCGCAACCAGCTTCTTCAAATTTAGTGGGGTTCATGTCTTTGCAATAATTGGTGACAATATCCCTCACAAGGCGAGGTGTCGTTGGCGCTGGTGGAAATATCTCTTCAAGTTCAGACTCATTATTTTTCAATGCAACTGCATCGACCTTTTTTTGGTCATTGATTTTTTTATCTCTCCACCTCTTCACTCTTTCATGACTCTTAGCAACTGCACTTTTTTCTGGAAGAAAGACTGCACAATTTTCCTCACATTCAGGACAATGGTGATGTTTAAAAAGATCGACGAGTACATCTTTCCTAGAGCATCATGGAAAGGGTATACCATGAGCTTTGACAATGCTTTGAGCTCAGATACAGAGAACAGCGGTGCCAAATCACTGAGCGGACTGTGTGTCATGACATAATTGTCATTTTCTTTTAACAAATCAGGGACACGAGCATGAGCAATATAATGTTTAAGTTTGAATAGAGCAGCATCATCCACATGATTGTCAATATTATGTATAATGTGATCTGCAATATGAGAACCCCACAGCGCATTCACAGTATGCACTCCTCCTCCAGATAAATATTCTCATGTTCATCTGGGAACATACCATTGACAACAGTACAAGTAGGGTGATTGCACTTCGAGGTTTTCCTGGTGCATTTTGTGGAATACTTGCCTCATTTTGATCGCGCGCCATGTCAGAAGGACTCACGGTTTGCCGGATTTGGCATTCAAAGGAATAAAAACAGAACAGTAATCTTTGCATTCACCGCACTCATGTATGGCAAATTGTGCCAAGATGTCAGCAAATGATGCCTGTGCTGATATCTTGATCCCATGCTTACTTGCCACCTCAGCTAATCGACCCTCTGGAAGAAAATCTGCAAGGTCAAACAAATTCATGAAAGCCATGATGTAGTGATTGCCCTCAGTCTGAAGTGTATTAAATTTATTTATATTTGTGTGCAAATGGAATCTATATGATAACTCAATATCAAATCCATCAGAAGGAGACATAACATAGGGGGCAAGCTGTGTTCCTGATAAATTATGACAGTATGATCGGTGGCTACTGATAAAAGGCACAGACTTACGTCTAGATGTGCTAGGTGGATGAGCATATGACTCACACATGTTAGAATTATATCTGGATGTGTCCCAGATATGTCCACGTCGTCCAAGCTGCATGTATGTTACTCTAGCATAAAAATCATGTCGAAGTGTAACATACCTTGACAAGAAAAGTTTGATATGTGATATAATGAACAATATTCTATCTGGCATTCTAGACTGGAGACAAAATAGTTTTACATCATATAATTCAAGCTGCACAATCCTGGTAATACACCAGCAAAAAAAGACAACGGTGGTTGGATATATATGAAGGACATATTGACAGCAGAACGAAAATGGTATTTGATATATCTGACAAAAGGATGCTCAAAATTGGTGCAATCATCAATATATATGTCATACAACAGCACACAAGTAATCTGCACAGGGTGTAAATAACCCGACAAAGAAGATGGCACTGCTGAGTTCACAGCGGGCAAAGTTGAAACATCGGGAGCAGAGGAAAGTACCAGCTCCGGAAAGTTGTATGTAACAGATGGCCCAGTTATGGGCAAGTATATGGCAATGCGAATAGCATGCGTTGACTGTACTGTGTTCAAGACAGTCACAGTTTGGACCTCCTGGTGTACCTAGAAAAAAAAACAGAATTAAGATGACATCAGACCTGATCTCAGTGATATACTCACCCAGATACCTAGTTCAAGAAAAGAGAAGTAGGCAAGAAGCAGGAAAGATATCAAATAATATGGGAGAGATAGCATGTCTTCGACGGTGAAGAGCAAGGTTGACTGGACTATGTTGGGACAATCCAATAAGCGATAGTATTATATAATCGGCGGAGGGACGCCGCTTATATAAGTCAAGTACGCAAGCGACTGCGCATTGCAGATCATGCGGCCTGCCGCTGAGCATCATATCACATAGAGTCATCACAAAAGAATTAAAATGAAAAAAGGGCAAATACTGCAATTATACTACATGGGAATGTATATGGATACATGATTCATAGAATGAAAACTTCGAAGATTAATATGTATCAGCGAGACCCTGGGTCGATTCATGCAAGCTCGAGTGTAGCTACAGCTGGATCTTGCTGCCCTTTTCGGAGACGTACCCCTGGCACATGAATAATGCATTTGTCGATATTGTATTCTTTGACAATAAATCTTTGTCCTATCAAGTCTCCTGTAAGCGGAGTAACCATTTCCTTCACTCTGGAAGGGTGCACAGGAACGAGACTCTCAACATCTAACCAAATCAGTTCTCGCGTGAAGCGATCAAACACTTGCACTTGGGAACCCTCTACAGAGCGAACATCCACAGGATAGCCTTCCCTTCCTCTGTCTCAAATACGAACCTTTAATAACAAACCTTTCGAAGTTATCATATTCAACCAATCACCAACAGATGCAGTAGAATACGGTGGAAGCGGTGTGGGGGGTCGAGGTTCTGGTGCAAGAGGTGAGAGCTCTCAAGGCCCCAGTGTACGAGAAGATGGATCCCAGGCAGGACTAGTACTGTCCGGACAGACGGTGGTTACAAATGGTGTAGACGGAGGTTGGAGAGATGATGTGTCCACTGTATTTGAACTAGGTCCCATATTATCAGATGATAACAAGCTTCTCGCTCGCATCATAGACCACGACGACTCTTTGTTGCCGACAATAGCGAGATATGCAAATTCAATTTTCTCAACTTTATGTGTGGCATCGACCTCCACAGAAGCAACACCATTCGGTGTTGTGGCTCAAATTAGGCTGCGGTATCCCTTGAGTCGATGAGTACCATGCACTATTATCCGCTTGCCAATGTACACCTCGTTCGGGTCTCTTTCACCTAGTTTAACATTGCATCCTGGGCGGTGAACTCGGAGAGTCGACATTATGAAATCTCCATCGTGAAAATCGAGCTGGGACTCCAATACAATTGTCTGTGAATGACACACATGATATTATATGACAACAGACAAGCAAGATAGTGTACGTACCTCAGAATCCGTGGATTGATTGACGACTGTTACTTGCTTGTCACCATGACCCATGCTACAATTAATGACCCATCCCACTAGACCTGTATGAGAACCAGATGTAACTTTGACCTGGTCCCCATTGCGGAAGCTTGCTCTGACTGCTCATTTTGGCACGTTTTCCATTAATCCCAGGGAAGGGAGACCGATGATGTATTCGTTTTCCATTACATCATAAACATGTCCTACCAAACCGTGAAAGTCACCCCCAATGATTCTGACATGGGCACCAACAGATAAGCCAAAAGACAAAAAAGCAGCATGAGTGGTGGCATTCAAAGCCACGTCGACAAGACCACTCTCAACAAAAAATCCAAATTCAGAAGTGCTGGGAATGCACATGTCTCCGACCATTATATCAATATCAGACAAGCTGATGGACAGGTACCCTTCAATGGTGTAAAATCGGCACTTAAAATTGAATGAACCGTCTTCATTCACAGAAACAGATTTGTTGCCAAAGGCAGCTCTAAGCCCAGATATGGAAGCAGGTTTCTGTTTTGGCAGAATAGACCACTCATTAACGGGCTCGAGGGGAAGCCGCAGAAGCAGTAAGAGTACCAGATGACTTCCAATTTGTTTTATCATCCTGACATCACCCCTATAAGCTCTCCAATTTGTTTTATCATCCCGACATCACCCCTATAAGCTCTCCATTTTGAAGCAACACCTCGCACGCATGCCCAAGAGCTTGGTCTAAACATAGTAGTATGAGGGTTCGTGATATGGCCAAGCATCTGAGTGAGACCAGTAGAACTATACGACTGTCGAGCCCATCTGTTCTGTCAGCCACAACAACAGCAGACTCGTAACTTGGAGCATGGATGAATACGCGACCTGGGATAGATGGACAAGCAATGACAGAGACAGTACAATCATCATCAAGGAAATTTTTTTTGGATATAATAATTTCCATTCCGTGCTTAAATTCTGTCAGATATGGGAACCAGGGCTTCACGATACAACATACCTTGCAGGCAATCTCCCAGATGCCACTTTGTGTGAGCAATGACGATATCGCTGCTGGATTTCTGGAACATTGCTGGGCTCGAGCTATGAATGACTCCCACTGTTTATCCATGGAATCCGAGTCTTCTGTACATAGTCGTTCATGTGCCCGTTGATAATCCCATAGTTCCTCTTCTTCATCCAGTTCATCTTAAATATATGTCAGAGGCCAGATCTAATAAAGCAAAGAAGAAATTGGGTACACACCTTCAATATCTGGAAGATCAGATTCATTGTCTTCGTCATCATCTACATCCGCTTCAAGATCAATGAAAGGGTTCTTCAAGTAAATTTTAACTTTATGATATTGTGTACACAATGAGACCACTTACATTGCATAACCTTCTCTTTTTCAAGGGTCTAGTGGACATTTCACTTAGAATGCTTAACAAATATGCAACCTACTTAATATGATGTACGGACAATGAATGTAGGAAAGAAAAAACTTTAAAGTGGAATACGCCGCACTGAGCCTATGAAGTATAGGGCAGGCTACACAAGATGCTTGGTAAGCAGCGTCTCTCCACTGCTTACATCAGATAGGCATGTGACATTGACACCGCATGTTGCCTGCCCTGAACATGATGCGGTGATGATGTGATGTTCAATTTCTCCTTTTTTTCTTTCTCAACATTGCAGTACCCGGTGCAGTAGATACAATGCGTATTATGCTCATATTGTAGCACACACGTAGACAGCGTAGATACACTACTGTAAACCAAAAAAATAAAAAGAAAACAATGCAAACGGGCGCAGAAGCAGCAACAACTGAAATGAGCGTGTCATCCAAATCAAACATCCGCCGTCAGTGCGAAAGACTTGATGACTTCGGTTTCAACACGGACATAATACTGAGCGATGAAAGCAGACTGAAAAATGCGTTCGCATCCGACAACGTAATACAGGTAGAGTATCAGTACTCTGAAAACAATGTCCTATTAATATATCCATACAGCCTTTCCTGTCCGCACTTGAAAACTACGAGGACCATGTATTCAAGGGACATGATGCACATGCAATGCAATTGCAGTCACTATTGGGAATGAAAATGGAATATCAGCACCTCTCGCCTGATCTGGCAGCAAAAGTGGCACAATTAGCACAGATGCCTGCTCCACTAGCATGACACACGAGGAGCTATTCTCGCTTGTATCCGCTTATGCGATGATCAAAAGAATGTACCAGTATTCGAAACCAGACACCACTATCCTGCCTTCTAAAATAATTCCAAGCGGCTGGAAAAGTCGAT
>JADNYJ010000257.1:0-49206 GCA_015501075.1 Gymnopilus junonius
ATGTTTCTCTCTTTTTCACTCGCAAATTTCTGTTAACATTGCTTTCAGTGTAAGCTGGGTTCAACCGTGGGATATGCCATACGTTTTGAAGACTGTACCTCTGCTGAAACTAAGATAAAATGTGTCGTAGTGTTCACTTTTTCTCTTACACGAGGCTTACATCATGATTTAGATATGACCGACGGCGTGCTGCTTCGAGAATCTCTTAATGAAGGGGACCTGGACAGATACTCCGTCATCATCCTTGACGAGGCTCATGAGCGTTCGTTAAGTACGGATGTTCTAATGGGTTTACTGCGAAAGAGTGAGGTGTTTCCTTCAGTGTTAGCCTGCCTTTGCTTACCTCTTGTCAGTTTTGACTCGCCGACGTGATCTCAAGCTCATTGTAACATCAGCTACCATGAACGCTGAGAAGGTATGCTCTCTGGCGCGTAGTCTGACATATTAATGATTCTATCTAGTTCTCGGATTTCTACGGAGTAGCACCAACTTACACTATCCCAGGACGGACGTTCCCGGTCGAAATTTTCCATTCAAAATCACCATGTGAGGATTACGTGGATAGTGCGGTGAAGCAAGTCTTGCAAATTCACTTATCATTACCACCTGGTGACATTCTTGTCTTTATGACTGGGCAAGAAGACATTGAAGTAACTTGTCAGGTGATACAAGGTTTGTTTTTTCAGAAAAAATCTGGCTCTCAGATTTTAAAGCTGTGGTAACTTTAGAGAGACTTTCACAACTGGATGACCCAGCGCCTCTGGCGATTCTGCCTATTTACTCCCAAATGCCGGCAGATCTGCAAGCTAAAATATTTGAGGCAACTAGTGACGGAAGACGAAAAGTGATTGTGGCAACCAACATTGCTGAGACTTCTCTAACAGGTAAAAGCTTGTGTATGGGACCCCTTGCATCTGGATTTACTTTTTTTTTTCAGTTGATGGAATATTATATGTCGTCGATTCAGGATATTCGAAACTCAAAGTCTACAATCCCAAAGTTGGCATGGATGCTCTTCAAATCACACCCATCAGCCAGGCCAATGCAAATCAACGCACAGGACGCGCCGGAAGGACGGGTAGTGGGTAAGCACTCTAAGCATTGCTAGGCGGGAACATGAACCTTATTTCCTCCTAGTTTCTGCTATCGTCTCTATACGGAAATGGCCTATCGAAACGAGCTTTTCGAGAATACCATCCCAGAGATCCAAAGAACGAACCTTGCAAATACGGTACTGCTTTTGAAATCACTGGGTGTCAAAAATCTTCTTGAATTTGACTTTATGGATCCGCCACCCCAGGTGTGTCTGACGTATATCGCCAGTTACTAAATATTCTTACATGTATTGCAGGCGAATATTCTTAACTCAATGTATCAGCTTTGGGTGCTCGGTGCACTCGATAACGTTGGTGATTTGACACCAGTTGGGCGAAAGATGTCTGAGTTCCCGATGGAACCGTCCATGGCAAAGATGCTCATTGCTTCGGTGGACTATGGATGCTCTGCGGAAATGTTGACAATCGTGTCTATGTTGTCTGTCCCGAGCGTTTTCTATAGGCCAAAGGAAAGAATGGAAGAAGCAGATGCAGCCAGGGAGAAATTCAATGTACCCGAAAGTGACCATCTGACACTTCTTAACGTCTTCAATCAATGGAAGAGTCATGGGTATGTAGTGATTGCTTGCATCCTTCTTGATTTTAACGTAATTGGCACAGGTATCGAGATGATTGGGCCATGAGACATTTTCTGCACCCTAAACTACTCCGCAAAGCGCGAGAAGTACGGGTCCAACTGGAAGATATCATGAAGTTCCAGAAAATGGACATCATCTCAACTGGGACTAACTTTGACGTTGTGAGGTGAGGATCTATAGAATATCTTCATTACCTGTACTCACAATGCCACGTAGGAAAGCCATTACGGCTGGATATTTCCATCAAGCAGCTCGAGTCAAGGGTATTGGGGAATTTGTCAATATCCGGTCTGGTCTTCCGACACACCTTCATCCAACCAGCGCCCTTTATGGACTAGGATGTGAGCCTCAACTCGTCAAGACTTATCAGTTCTCTCTCCTCTGACATTGATTCTCACAGATACACCATCGTATATTGTATATCATGAGCTTATTTTGACTTCGAAGGAATATATGACGCAAGTGACAGCGATTGATCCTTATTGGCTTGGTAATGTCATGTCTTATGATTCTCATGGCTCCACCTAATTCCTTGAGAAGCGGAACTCGGCTCTGTATTTTACTCAGTAAAGGAGAAGAATTTCGACGAGCGAGGAAACAGGCGCCAGGCAGATCGCGAGTTCTCTAAAAAGGCAGAATTGGAAACAGAGATGGCACGCCAACGTGAAGAGTATGTTATGCCTAATGCAATCACTCCGTGTTTATTAAATCTCTTGCGCACTTAGGACTGTAAAGAGGCAGGCGGAAGAGATGCTGGCAGCAAAAACAGCTAGTGGAAGTAAAACCAAGATCATCGTGCCCGGTACACCTCGGCATACGGGCATTGGCGCAGGTGCGAGGGTTACACAGACCCCCAGGCGAAGAGTAGGCATATAGAGCTCACTGAAGATGATCAAATTGTCGTCTCGTCGTTCGAAAGTACCGAGCTACTGAATAATTTTACATACTTAGTGCGATACCCACATTTAAAGTTCGAACTGGTTGAATTTCGACTTGAATTACTTATGGGATCGTAGCGGGCTTTACTGGCTTTACCACTAGTGACCGTAAATCTAGTCGAATAACTGTACTTATTACCTAAGTAGCATCAGGCGCGGGCCGTGAGTCGGCCGACTTGCGGTTGCGAACAACGCCTTTCCTTCATATCGTACCCTCCAAACGTCTGTCATGGATAAATTTGTTTATCCTATGACCCCTCCTAATGCGGCCAGTCAGCCTTCTGGATCGTTGGATAGGCAAGACCAATTAGACCCCTCCGAGTCCCCTCTGACTTCGCTTGTAAGACGGACATCCTCGAGAAGAACGCGGTGGCAGATGGGTGCTGGGCATCAGGCTCAGGAACAGTTCAGTGGCTCGTCACTCCAAAGAGACACCTATGAACATGATGTACTTAGTTCTCAACTTGACACCTTACGACGGTCATCACCCCTTCAAGGCGAACTTGAAGCACAATACGCCTATGCCTATCAACCTGCTGAGTACCGTCCGAATTCCTCCTCTTCCTACCGATCGTACTACTCCCAACTCAGTTCTTATTCTTCCGAACAAGCAAACTTTCTGCATGTCCAAATGGCAGATCTCAATTTCGACTCCCAACCTTCCAATGGACTTACGTCTCCACTTCTTCACAGTCACTTTGTACGAGACTCTTTTGCTACAGCCTCCTCTTCAGACAATTATTCGAATTGGGACCCGGAGTACTCTGGAAGGGAGTATCGAACGTCATCCTCGCCTACAAATGAAGGGGATCATGGAAAGAGCTTTGCTGCTGATACGGATATGTCCTGGAGAGGATCTTCAGCTGGAATTATATTGCCTGCCTCACGGAATTCAGCAGCCTCAAATACAACAATCCACAGGCCAGATGACTTCGCTCCAAACTCGAATTCACAAACATCCTTTGAACCTCGCACTTCCAAGCTGTCTCCGCCAAGCATCGTCATCTCAGCGGAAACTATAGTTCAACGACAGGCTTCCGCTTCACGAGAAGGCCCGGGAAAAGCGCTTCTAGTAAAACCACTGTTAACCCCTGGTTTTTCGACCTCAATACCCCATTCTGAAGGGCAGCGAGCCACGCCTCAGCTCCCACCAGATATGAAGGAGCAGAAGATTAAAGTCCTCGAGAGGAATATCAAACGCCAAAGATCGAGATCTCCGGTCGCAGTCAAGTGCCGGCACGCGTAGAGCAACATGTGGTGAATGTACCAGTATCGGGTGATACACTCGAAACATTGACAGAAAACCAGCCAGTGAAATCTGTCAATGTACAGCCGCAAATTGTTCCACGTGCAGCCTCGCCTCTCAGTTTGTATTCAACGTACTCGTACTATTCTTATGGAAATGTGATGTCCCCCACGGGCGCAGAAATTGTGGTATCAGAGCCACCACGACCAATTGGAGAAAAAATGGAATCATATCCAGGTCCACAGACACCTCAAGATTATCTGCAACTCGGTATACAGCACCACGAGGCCAAACCGACTAGCAGAGTCTGCTCGGTGCTTTGAAAGATCTGCCAATGAGGGTGGGGGTTGTGGAGTTGGCATGCTCATGTATGGACTGGCACTACGGCATGGATGGGGATGTCAGAAGAATGAAAAAGTAGGCTTCAGATGGCTAATGAAAGCAGCAGAATATGCAGTAGGTGATTTGGAAAAAGTAAGAACTGGAGGGCAAGGTGTGGAATTCAGTGTTTTGCAATCCGAATTGGTTCTTGCAATCTATGAGGTGGGACAGTGCTTTTTCCATGGATGGGGAGTAGTCAAAGACCAAAAAATGGCTGTGGTAAGTATACATAGTTCTATATAACCAATACTCATTATAATTACAGAGCTACTATATGGTTGCTGCACAACTTGGAGATGGCGATGCACAGGCAGATCTTGCTTACTGTTTAGCAAATGGGAAGGGGTGCAAAAAGGACAAGAAAGAGGCAGCACAGTGGTATAGGCAAGCTATCAAACAAGGACAGAGTGATGTTGGGCTTGCATGGATATATAAGGATAAATATCAATAATATTAGAGTAGGATTTGAGTAGGATTAGCAAATATTGTGGATTGGAAACCTTGTCTACAGTATCAATTCAAATTATTTGGCAGTCATAGGTTATAGATCCTGTTAACAGCACTGAAATTGGTTGATATTCCAGGCAGTACTTTCCAGTCCTCCTGGCATTCCCAGGGGACTGAGAGGATTCCCTGGGACTCTAGGGACTCTGAGCCTCTTAATACATAAAATATTGAGCACAGCTTTGTAAATTATCTGACTGTTCTCTGGACAGTCTATATACCTATGTACATGTTTACTAGATAATTCTACTATTTTCTAAACTTGTTTTAGTAGGCCACCACTTCGCATGGCAGGATGATGCTTTTCCTACTTCACAAATAGTATTAGACCACTGTAAGGCTGGCACCTTACAGCATGTGCCATTTTCTGTATATATAAGGCAAAGCCCCTGTCCTTAGATCCTATCTTCTTTCTTTCTTTCCCTCTCTTTCTGGCTTGCTCTCTAGATATCTCTCACTATGCTATCGCAATAGACATCATTCCTACTCTTTGTGAGTGTTCCTTGAGTGTTTTCCCCTCCTCTGAGGGGTTTTCCACTTTTTTTTGAGTATGAACAATGTCACCTGTTGTGCCTTGTTGCACATATAACCACATCAATCACTGCCCTGATTGTGGTGAATTACCTCCATTGATTCCCTCACTCAGCAATGAGCTTGTTTATTCCCTCTCACTCTCCTACCTCCTCCGAACTCCTCCTCTCTCTGAATCACATCTGACCCATACCCCCATTGTCCAGTTTAAACCCGAACCTGTTGCTCAAAACCTGAATCTGTCCATAACTCACACTTGAATCCCTCACTTGACAAGACTAGCTGTCACTCATTCCAAAAAGTCCACCACACACATATCTCTTCCTTTTCAATCCTCTATCCCTTGCTGTAGGTAAAATCCTCCCATACAAACTGAACAGGACTCATCACTGTCTTCCTTTGTCCACTGCTCCACCAAGTACCTCCAGTGTTTCTACCCTTGAACTGCATATATCCAACCCCGATGTTTCTTCATCCTTTGACTCACATACATCCACTCCCAAAGCCTCCTCTTCCTCAGATAATTCCTTTTTTGCATCGACACTTCAGGACATGTCTCCTATCATTGAGATCAAAGTCAGTGAGACCAACAAATCCCTGCCATTTATCATTGGCAATGGCTTGCTCATGCCATGCCTTATATCCCAGTGGAAATATCATGCCAATGCCCACTTCCAGAAAATGAAAGTCCCTGACAACAAGAAGGTGTCTGCTGTTCTGAACTGCTTTTCTGGCTGTGATCTGCAGCTATGGATTGATATGCATCAAGCCAAGTTTCTTGCTGAGGACTTTACCTTCATGTCCTTTATGGCCCAGTTGTGTACCAGTTTCCTCAGTCCTACCTGGGAGAAAGAGACATTGCATCAGGAGGTATATGTTAAGATGGGGGACAACCAGAACCTTCCAAGAATGGTCTGCTAGTATCATGTCTGGCAATACACTCATCAGCAGCACATAGTGTTGTCCAGGGGTTACCCGCGCGGTGGTCCAGAGCTTACCCTGACCCTTACCCCTACTAACCCTCACCCCCAACCAGGGGTGCCGGGTTCCCGCCTATAAGGGTCGAGGGTTACCTCAGGTAGACACCCTTCAAGGGTTTGTACTACGGGTTGCGCTAATATACGTGGCAACATTGATTGGACTAACAAAAAAAATTAAGACTACAAAACCTGCATCAAACTCATCCTCCTCCAGCCACTCATCATCTTTGACATCGGGTAAAGATGCCGCCTCGCGAATGTCATCACTTAAAATGATGCCGTCGTGTGTGGTCCAGTTCCCAAGGCATAGGAGTGCTCGTGTTGAGTTGACAGAGAGGCGATTGCGGATGTGAGAAAGGAGAAGGCGGCCCTTACTGAAAATGCATTCGACGTCGACAGATGTAGCTGGATTTCAAGTTAGTTTTGATAGAAATAATATAGAAGACAACGTACCAGGAATGCAAAGGTAATTATGTGCCATGCGAGACAAGCGGGGGTATACAGCTTCCTTTTCTTTCCACCAGAGGAAAGGGTCGAGAGTTCATTCGGTAGGAGCAGTGAGATAACGAGTGAGTTCATCATCCAAAGGATTGCTTTGAGGTGTCGAAAATGCTGGAAGAGCATCAAAAATATTGTCGGACACAGCTGCAATAGCCACCTACAAGAAAAGTGAGAACAACTTCAGATGATAACAAAAAAACACGTACTTTGTCGTTATCATCGGCCTTATCGACCTCGAGATCAGCATACGCCCACTCGAACTCTGCCCATACAATGTCCAATGCCGTCTTGCACCATTCATTGGTCCAGCCAGCTGTCTTGAAGTAGTCAGCTTTATGGCTAGGATGGAGAACTAGTAAAGATAGATTAGTAAGTTCTAATACAAGCAAAAGTAAGTAAACATACCCATCGCAATCCGATATAGTTCAGAATGATCTGTAAGAGAATAGTATTTATTGAGGACTTTCTTGCCAATGGCCAACGCGGCCTGGATAGATGGGTCATATTTTGAATTAACAGCTGCGGTCGCAAGGTGGTGATCGATGTGATCCATGGCTGGAATCACTTTTGCGAGGTGTGGTGTTGAACGGGAGAAAAACGAAGTCGCATCTTTGAAGATCTGTGCAGAGTCCCAAATTAGACAATAAGAGAGGATTGATAGATCTGAGCTCACCTTGAGAACATCGCTGAGCTGCTTCACAATACCCCACTCTTTGTCAGAGAGCTCGAGGGCCCTCAGCTTCATGTCACGATTTGCAGTAATTTCATCATAGGCGGCGCGGTACGTATAGGTGAAGTTGAGCATCTCATATGTATAGTTCCAGCGCGTGGCGACATCCCGGGGCATCATGTGGCTTGCAAGAGGAGGTTTACCCTTCTCTTTGCTAGCCTTCGCCAGATGATCGAGGAGTGCAAACCACTCGGGGAGGATGATAGTAGTTGAGTTCTTGATTGCATGTGCAGCCTTTCGAAGCTAGTAAGGGAAATGAAATGATTAGTTTTTAATGCTAAGTATTAATAAGTTGATTATATAATTCACTGACCTTGGTGAGAACACGTCGCACAGGTTTCACGCTGGCCTCCAATTCCTCGATCTCTTCCTCCGTCATTCCCTCCTGCCCATCTGCCTCGATATCAATATCGGCATCATCGTCGTCCCTTTCCTCACCAACTCCCATTTCCAACTCGTCCTGCAATTCATCAAGCGCATCCGCCAGGTCTTCAAGGTCAATGTCCATCCCATCAACATCGGCCTCGCCCTTCTTCTTTGGTGTGTCAAACTGTTTCATAATCGCTTTGACGACGAGGTTGAGGATATGCGTAAAACAACGGGTTTGATTTGCAGCACCAGGGAACTGCTCGAGGATCTTTGCAAGCTCCCTCGATCATCTTATCATTAGCGGAGGTGTTATTCACAGGTGACGGATAGGATCTGGGCCAAAAATGTGAGTTATGAACTTCCTTCGAGTAGGGTAACACACTGACCTTATCTGCAACCCCAAAATCCTCCAGTATCTGTGCAAAAGCTGTCACCAAATTCAAACCTGAGTGCGAACAAGCGACTTCAACGATATCAAGGAGAAGGCATATCAGAGTGCCCTCATACTCGAAGTGGACAGTAACAGCAACATAAGCCTTGTTATTAGGTGATGTCCATGCGTCTGTCATGAAGCTTAGTGTGCCGTTGTGGGTCTAAAAGGTGCATTCAGTTTTTTGTTGATGATCGATTTAATTTATCACTCACCTGCAGTATATTCGCTATTCGGCTACGAGTCCTCTGAAAGATATGCTTGACATCTCGCGCGACCATTTGATGCGAAGGTAAGTAGTAATGAGGCTGTCCCATCTTCATCAGCTTTTTGAAGCCTTTGTCCTCAACTATGCTGAATGGCCACATACTTTCAGATACCCACTTCGCAATCTCCTCTCTTTAGATATGCATCAGTAATCTTGTAGATGTCGAAATCATTTCCAAACTCGCCGTGTTTGTGTTCGCATATGCTGAACAGCTGAGTAAGTGATCTTCCCTTTTCCAGTCCGAGCGAAAGATGCAGTAATTGATCCATCTCACAGTACAGCCCCCTTCAATGCTTCTCGTGTTGAGGCTATGCTCTGTGTTTCATCGGCCTTCTCAATGAGCGCCTTTCCCCAGCAGGCTATTGCATGCATGCGAAGATTCTTCATTGACGTCTTGTCACCCTTGTCCAGGTAACATCGAACTCTTCGCAGATCATTGCCCTTGCCTTTACAATGTGTTGCCCCACAGCAGAACTCAAGGCAACGTCGGAGGACAGTATCGGCTCCTTCCCTGACTTTGACCTGTACAATCTTGACTTCGGGCTTAAAGAAGCTGTAAATTGGTGCACGCCAGCCCTTGCGAAGATGCTCTTTTCATGCAGAGGTAAGTCATTTGTTGTAATGAAGATGCAATTTTTCTTACCAAGCAACTCCTCATCAGTCTCTTCTTGTTTACCCTCGCTTTCACTCTCGCTGCCATCCTCGATCTCAATAATGTCCTTCTCAGCACTGGCAGCTGCCTTCTCAGTGGCTGCTAAATTTAAAAAAAAATAATCATCATTCCCTCCATTGACAGCCTCGAGGAGAGACTCCAGGTTGTGTGGCAACCCTGCATTTCGGCAATGCTGCACGTCCTCATCCTCGACCTCTTCAACAGATGCAGCATGACTTGGAGGCTTCTGGGCAGGGGCTTTAGAAGATCTGGAAGGTTGTCAGCCTCGTGGAGTAGGCTTTGGCTGGGATTTTTTGGTAGTAATTGTCTTAGTTGACGTGGCAGGCTCACCGCTTTCTGCAGCCTCCACTTTGTGACGTTTGACAGCATCCTTGTCCATGTTGTCCATTGATGCAATTCGGGAGCTGAGAATATGTTTACGTTTTTGGCCATGCTGGGACTCAGGGTCGGTGGGACCCTGGATGGGTTTGCTGTGCGTGGGTGCCATCAGTGGCGATGAGGCTTCTTTGTCTTTTTTTGGTTCTTTGTTGATAGCCAGGCTTTCCAGTATTTACAGTAACCAACTGTACAGTAGTCTTAGGTAAGTATGATGCACTATTTTAGGCATACACCTACCAAACCCGGAGTACGGGTATGGGTTTGCTGAGGGTGCTGGGCTAGTCACCCTTACCCCTACCCTCCAGACCCTTACCATCCACCCTTTAAGGGTCACCAAACCCTTGTCCAACACTAGCAGCACACACTCCCTGACTCTCAACGCTCTCTGTAAACATCTGCTTATGAACATGTGCACCCAGCTGGCCACCAAAATTGATTCCTTGAGAGATCTGATAAAGAGGCCTTGGAGGTGATTGAAGACTTCAATGAATGGAGAAAAGAAATCATCTCCATTGATGATGCACACCACAACAATATGCAGATGGCCACTCAGGTCATGCTTGAGACCTTGAAGCATCAATGCCCCAAACCTGAACACCCTCAGTCACATCCTCCACCTCCCCTTCATAACTCCTGCACCTATAATGACTCTTGCAACTACAATGACAGTCATTCATATAATGCTTCTACTACAGGTTCCAACTCCATTCAACAAACCAGTGACTGCTATCACTGGCCTCTTGCACCTCAGTCTTCACATGCCAGTTCCCTGCCAAGACTGACAGACAGTGAGATTTGCATCCTCAGGGAGCATGATGGTTGCCGGAAGTGCCATCATCCCTATGTCAATTGCAGGTTGAACAACTGTCAATGTGGTGCACCTGACAGTGCACATTACTGTGAGCTCACTATCCAAGACACCTTGAATGCTAGGGATAAAATGATCTGTGTTGGCCCTATTTTCTGTGACCATGTCCCATCCAGGCAGAGTCACCCAAACCAGATGGGTGCCCCCCCTTATCACAATGACTTCCCCAGCTCCAATGGCATTTTCAGCCTCAATACTTCTACTGTTCCCACTCCTGTGGCTCCTACTTCCATGCCTGTTTCATTGGCTTCCATTGTTGAGGTTCATGATGATGAGGAGCCTAACATGAACATTGTTGCTGCTATCTTGCCCTCATCTAGTTCCACTTCCTCATTTGTTCTTGGAGATGGTTATGACACTTCTGCTGAAAATGTGTCAGATCCTGATGTGAGTCCTGTACCCATTGCTCATCTTGTCTGGAAAGCTAAAGCTTCTTGCGAAGACCTCGATGGAGTCAATGTAGAGGCGCTCCAAGACACTGGCTCTAGTTTCAATGTGATAAGCCCTGGCCAAGCTGAGTGACAATGACTACCTCTTTAGAAACTCACAGAACCTTTTACTGCCTGACTCACCTTGAAAGATGACAACTCCCCTGTATTCCAATTTGAGCATTTTGTTACATTTTCCTTGTCCTCCTGAGATGATGCATGAATGTCTAAACCCATCACAGCCCTTATTGCACATGGTCTTTGTTATGACATTCTTCTTGGATTACCCTTCCTTACAAATAACAATATTGTCCTTGATTGCCTAGCATGTTCTGCTATTTGTAAGAATACTGGTTATAATCTGCTTAATGAGTGTTTCACCAAGAAGCCTAATCCACGATATGAACCACAAATAAATGATGTTCAATGAACTACTTTTGCACATGGCTACTTGGCACCAGATACTTGATAATGATCAGTCTTCCTCGTATAACACTAAAGCTGCCATTAATTGTATTTCTGCTGTCAAATCTACAATTGAATCTCTTGCTGCAAAAGAGAAATTATGTGATTTGGACAAGAAATTAAAAGATGAATTCTGCCCTGTTTTCAGCCCAATTCCACACATCTCTGAGCTACCTGACTTGGAAGTTGTGCGAATCCATTTAAAAGATGAATACAAAAAGATTTCAAAATGCAACTACTCTTGCCCAAGGGAATTCCATGAAAGCTTTCAAATCCTCATCAAACAGTAGTTAGACTCAGGGTTCATTCAGCCTTCTGACTCTGCATTTGCCTTGCCTTCTTTCATAATTCCCAAGGCAGACAAGAAGGCCTTACCTCATTGGGTTTGTGACTACTGTCAGCTAAATGATAATACTGTCCCTGATAACTTTCCCTTGCCTCATGTTGATGATATCCTGGCTGACTGCACAAAAGGAAAAATCTGGGGTACCATCAATATGATGGACAGCTTTTTCCAGACATGCATGCACCCTGATGACATACACAAAACTGCTGTTACTACTCCGTTCAGGTCTTATGAATGGTGTGTCATGCCTATGGGCTTCCGCAACACTCCCTCAATTCACCAGAGGCATGTCACCAATGCCCTGTGAGATTACATTGGCAAAATTTGTCACATATATCTGGATGACATTGTTATTTGGTCAGACACCCTTGAGGAGCATGAAAGGAATGTCTGGATGATCCTGCAAGCCTTGAAAAATAACAAACTGTATGTTAATGAAAAGAAAACAAACCTTTTCACTTATGAGATCTCCTTTCTTGGCCACAAAATCTCTTGTGAAGGCATTAAGGCTGATGACAAGAAAGTCAATAAAATACTGGATTGGCCTACTCCAAAGAATGCTACAGAGGTCTGGTGATTCTTAGGGCTTGTATGCTACCTTGCTGCCTTTTTGCCAAACCTCACCAAGCATATGCATGTATTGGAGAAATTGACTGTGAAAGAATGTGAGAAATGTTTCCCACCTTGAACTCATGTGCAACAAGATGCTTTTGAAGCTATCAAGCATATTGTAACATCTTAAGAGTGCCTTACTGTGGTTGACCACAGAAAACTGGGTGAAAATAAAATCTTCCTAACCATGAATGCTAGTGAATATGCAACTGGTGCTGTTCTTTCCTTTGGACCATGTTGGGAAACAGCTTGACCAGTTGCTTTTGATTCGAAGTCCCTTAAAGATGCTGAATTAAACTATCCCATTCATGAAAAGGAATTGTTAGCAATCATGTGCACTATTTGCAAATGGAAGGTCAATTTACTTGGTGCACCTTTTTATGTGTACACAGATCATTGTACTCTGGTAAACTTCCACACCCAGAGAGACCTATCTAGATGACAGGCACGTTGGATGGAAGAACTCTCCATCTATGATGCAAAATTTGTCTACATCAAAGGAGAGACAAACACCATTGCTGATGCTCTTTCTCGATACCCAATCCATTTAACTTCTGATGCCGAACATGCTATGGAAAAAGCTTCTCATCCCTATAATGACCCGCTGAATGAACAGCATGTCCTGTTAGAGAAGAATAAGTCTCAATCCCCTCTCTTTGTGATCTGTGCTTTGATAAGGGACACTGAGTGTTCAGATGCTGAAAAACCTCATTCCAAACTCATCCTGAAAATAGACAAGAAGTTGGTAAAGAAGCTGAAAGATGTGTACAAGACAGATTCATGGTGTGCCAGACTCTTGCAGGGTACAGACAGTATTCCTGGACTAATTGAACATGATGGATTGTGGTTCTTTGGCAAGTGCTTAATTGTACCCACTGGCTGTGAAATGCGAGAGTACATTTTTAGAATGGCCCATGACACTCTCGGTCACTTTGGTTTCTTCAAAACATACAATGCTATCTGTGACTCATACTTTTGGCCTAACATGCAAAAGGACTTGGAAAATGGATATATCCCTGGTTGCCCTGAATGTCAGCATAACAAGAGCTTGACATTGAAACCAAAAGATCCTCTTCATCCACTTCCTGTGCTGGATGAACATTGTGACTCCATCACCCTGGACTTCATCGGACCCCTACCAGAAGATAATGGTTCAGACTGCATCTTGACAATGACTGATCATCTGGGCTCAGAGGTCTGAGTGGTTTCTACATGTTGTGATCTGACTGCTGAAGGAGCTGCTTACCTGTTCTTTGACAATTGGTATTGTGAGAATGGGTTGCCCCTGGAAATAATATCAGACAGAGACAAATTATTCATGTCCCACTTCTGGAAGCAATTGATAGTTTTGACCAGTATAAAGCATAAGGCTTCATCTGCTTTTCATCCTCAGACAGATGGAAGCAGTAAACATATGAATAAAACTGTTAACCAAGCAATTTACTTCCACATTGAACAGAACCAGTGTTATATACATGCCTCTGACCAACTCTGATCTCTGACTATACAAACTCTGACCTCATGATCTCCTCAAAATACTACAAGTCCTGGAACACATAGATACTTAGATTACACATAAAGTGATGGCAAAAAGTATTGCGGGTACCTGTTGCGCAATACCGGTATAGTAAAACATCTGGAGTAAAAATATATTTAAGAACTACATCAATATAGATCAGTTCCACAAATTGAAAGAACTAAAATATTCAGATACTGCATAGGTACAGGGGAAATAGTGCGAAAAATATTACCTGCCATCAACTGAATTTTATGGAATATGGCTGAAAATGGGTCAGTGGATAGATATTTCCTACTCTAATAACATTCAAGTGAGATCAAAGGCAGGGCTTTTGTCATTCAAGAGATATTCAGTGATGAAGATGGCTAAAATAGGCAGTTTTGCCTTATTATGGCCATATTTAGGGCAAAGTTGTTACATTGTGAGCTGAAAATCTTCTTATCCTATGAATGGTTTTTTATCATTTAAAGTATTCTATGATCAGGCGAAGGAGTAGTATCTTGGGTGATTTTCTTAACTATATTACTGGCTTTCTTAGTAGTCCTGAAATTTGCAACTTTCTGGTATCCTCTCTCAGAATGTCAATTTATTCTGCAGGAGTTCAAACATTTGTGGGTGTCATAAGAAGAGGTATCTGTGAACACAAGGCCCTATATCAATAAAATCTAATGACTTATTCCTGTCATTTTTAAGAAATCCCCAACCCGCAATATTATTTGCTGGCACTTTACAGTGGTGATCAAAAGTATTGCACACACCTAGATAAACATGTATCTCAGCAACCACTGGGCCATTTCATAAAATTTAAAAACCAGTTTGTAGCCTAGGATGTTTTCTTGAGTTCTGCCATGTAAGAATCAGAAATTTCTAAAATCCTGTTTTGCAAGACAAAAAGTCCCAAAAAGTACATTTTCACCCTTCAGATTGAGCCATCCAAAAAATCTGAAAATATTTGAGGTAAAAGACCTTCTTAATGCGAACAAATATCAATTTAAATCTCGAAAATCGATAGGCAGGTTATCAAGAGTGTCAAGCAGAAAGTACCCCATTATGGGTAATAAGTGCAAATATTACATTAAATTGCCTACTTTCTGCTCAATGCTCTTGATAACCTGCCTACCGATTTTCGAGATTTAAATTGATATTTGTTCGCATTAAGAAGGTCTTTTACCTCAAATATTTTCAGATTTTTTGGATGGCTCAATGAGAAGGGTGAAAATGTACTTTTTGGGACTTTTTGTCTTGCAAAACAGGATTTTAGAAATTTCTAATTCTTACATGGCAGAA
This sequence comes from Gymnopilus junonius, assembly GCA_015501075.1. Classification (NCBI taxonomy): domain Eukaryota; kingdom Fungi; phylum Basidiomycota; class Agaricomycetes; order Agaricales; family Galerinaceae; genus Gymnopilus; species Gymnopilus junonius. Next base: position 15,148 of record JADNYJ010000257.1, read on the forward strand.
CTCAAGAAAACATCCTAGGCTACAAACTGGTTTTTAAATTTTATGAAATGGCCCAGTGGTTGCTGAGATACATGTTTATCTAGGTGTGTGCAATACTTTTGATCACCACTGTAGCTAGGCAACTCTGAGTAGTGCAGAATAACTTACACATCTGCCTGCTCACTAGTACATGTACAGTCTCTACTTAGTTTCCTCTATAGTATAAAAACCTTAGAACTATTATTAGGTACCTCAGTTTGTATATTGTTCATTAATCAATCCATGCTCTCTACTCTGCTCTCTCATTCCGATCCAACTCCGAAATTTGAGACAACGGAGTGCAACACACACGTTGAAGCTGAAGTCTCAACCCTATGTCTACATACATTATGCTAAGACCAACTCTGACACCGACATACTCCGACATAGCTCCGATGTGGATCCTCTCACCCTTCCCTTCATCAAGAACTTAACAGTATATATGAACTCATACCACTTCTGGACTCCTGACCATGGCCACTACAACATCCCATACTACTGCCAACTCCCATGCAGCTGGACAGAATGAATCCCACACCATTGTGATTCAGAATGTCAGAGACTACCCTGACCATCCAAATACACAATCTCCATCCTGCCTCAGCACTCTGACTCCCTTACCCTCGGGACCCTCATCAACAAGACAAACCAGTCCCAACCCATTGCCACCTCCTGCTCCTGGTTCCCCTGGTGGTGAACCCAACCCCGACGATGATGGCGACAATTTTGACCCCCACCACTCTGATCACTCTGATCACTCTGATCACAACTCTGACCACGACCCCACTCCGAATCTCGCTGAAGCTATGATGCTCATGACCAAAGAGCTCAGGCATCGCGATAGCCCTAAGGTTACCAAGACCAAAGCCCATGAGCCCGACACCTGGAAACTCAACAGTTTTATTTTACAGTGTAACCTTTACTTCCAAAACAACCATGCCTACACCACCGATGAAGACAAGGTTACATTCGCCCTCTCCTATCTTCACAGCCTTGCGATGGAATTCTTTGAGCCCACAATACTGGACTCAACAACTATTGAACTGTGGATGGACAACTGCCAAGCCTTTATTGGCATGCTGAAGTCTGAATTTGGTCCATTCGATCTGACCTCTGATGCTGCTGTAGCCCTTGAAAACTTGAAGATGCCTGAGAACCAAAGGATCATCAAGTACAATGTCGAATTCCAGTGCTTGTCTATTTGCTCACACTGGGACAGTGTCACTCTCTGACACTGCTACTACTCTGGTCTGGTGGAATGCATCAAGGATGTTATGGCTAGCCGTGGCAAGCCACAAACTCTCGAAGACCTTTGAGAGCTCACCCAGGATATCAACACTCATTACTGGGAATGCATCCACAAGAAGCCTTGACAGGACAAGAATGCACAAAGGTCCTCTGACAAACCATCTGATTGCACCTCCAACAAGTCCTCTGACAAATGTTCCAACCACAACCATGGCAATAACAACAACAACAATAAGTCCTCGCAATCCTTTTCCAACTGCAAGAACAACTTGGGCAACTCCTCCAGCTTGAAAACCTCTGACTCCATCTCTGACAAACTTGGCAAGGATGACAAGCTGACCGAGGTCTTTACCCTCATCCACAGATTCCTCCCAGACTCCAGTGGACTCCACCCAGAATCCTGGGAAATCCGCCAGAGTCCAGTCATATACTATGTCACTTACAGTATAGCTGAATTGCCCAGAGAATTCCACCCAGACTCCAGTGGACTCCGGAAGAAATCTGAGTGGACTCCGAAATTCCACCTTGAGTACAGCTGGAAATGATCAAGGTTGGCCGGAGTCCACCTGGAGTCCACCTAGAGCATACTCATTTAGCCAATATTAATAATTGGTAATAGGTACTCCAGTGGGAATTCCAAGGGAATCACTTCTATTTATTTAATTTTAATTTTAATTGATAAAGAAAAAAAAGCACACAGTGGCAGCATTGAACCCATGACTTCATGGCACATAACCAGCAGTGCTTACCATTGCACCATCAGACTGTAGTTAGGGCATAAGCATCAATCAACCATATAGGTGAAATTTATTGCTGCAGACAATTGCCTTGGAATGGAATTCGAACTCCGACAGGCGATTCTGGAATAGGATGGAAACGGCCATGCCATCACTTGTTTCCTCCCACCATGCCCAACCACTGCCGCTGCCTTCCTTTCTCCCCACACATCGCTCCCTCCTGCCCCACAATCACCATGCTGCCATGCCCCCCCAACTCATGACAACAACCCACCAGGAGGCAACCACCTCGCAAATGCCAGGGGTCTGGAGCAGACCAAGAAATCGAACCAGCCACAAAATGGGCACGACATGGCATGAAGAACCAGGCAGATCATGATGATGAAGAAGAGGAGGGTGGGGAGGAGGAGGAGGAGGAGGAGGAGGGAGATCCCGAGCTCGATGAGCTTGCCATGACCCCATGGAAAGGGACTGGCAAAGGTGGTAAGAAGGGCAAGGCAGCCAAAAGGTGAGTACCTGCTCACCATTTTTTTTTTCTTAAACTAATTCTACATTGTTTTAAGCAGGAAAACAGCTGTAGACCATGCTCATGAGGATGCGGCTGCCGTTACCCCCTCAGCTTCCCAGCTGAAGCCGTGAGTACCACCCTGCCCCCCTCCCCTTTTTTTTTAATCAACTAATTTATTAATATCATCTTCTTCTAGCACTGAGCACATGCTTGAAAACAGTGGCATCAGCATCACCCCACTGCCACGTCCATCTGGCTCCACCAAGAAGCCAGCACCTGCATCCAACCCCACTCTGGACCCCTCATTGAGGAGGCAAAGGGACAGCAACAGTGGCAATGACACCAACAATGACAATGGCAGCAAGGATGACAACGGCAAGGGCGACAATGACAAGGACAGAGAAAATGGCGGTGACCAAGAAAATGGCAACAATGGCAACAACGGCAGTGGTGCGCGAGCACCCCAAGCACCTCACTGTCATAGCCTATCCCCTCACCATTGTAGCCCATCCCCTCGCCACCGCAGCCCATCCCCTCGCTGCTGCAGCCCATCCCCTCGCTGCTGCAGCCCATCCCCTTGCTGCTGCAGCCCATCTCCCCACCACCGCAGCCCAACTCCCCACTGCTGCAGCCCATCTCCCTGCCGCCACAGTTCACCACACCACTGCAGCCCATCCCCTCGCCCAGACAATATTCGTGGGAGGGACAAAACACCCACCCCTGCCCATGAATGTGAGGGTTGAGAAAGGAGGCCCAGTGGTCCTCGCGATGTAGTGCCTCCCATCACTGAGGATCACCATCATCAAGAGCAGACTCCACCCCATTGCTCACAGTCTGAGCCCCATACTCCTCCATCCAAGCACATTCCTGATGAGGGTATTAATTTATTTACATTATTATTTACTTTTTATATATTAATTAATGTGATAGATGTTAAAATGGTGAGCCCACCTGCCCGTTCTGCTACTGCAAAAGAACATATACCAGCATATGGGTCTTCTTGCTCTTACAGTGGTGTTTTGCGAGGATGAGCCTCTGGGAATCATCCCAATATAGCAGATGTTCCTGCTGCCATTGCTGACTTTCATCGAGAACCAGGCTATGCTGCTTGAGAGATGGGCAATATCCATGTTTATATTTCCAATGATGATCCAGTGAACATTGATGTTATGTCAATGAAGAGCACATTTTCTATCAAGGTTCGAGACATCGATAGCTTTTCAACAATCCAGGAGGTGGCACAACAGGCTGGAAGAGATTATTCTCCTGTTCGCAGTATGTCTTAGATTTAGTCTATCCATAAATTATAACTAACTTTTTGCAGACAAGAAATATCATCTATTTGTGGCTGAGGATTCTGAGTAGATTATCAAAGGACGTTATGAGAATATTGTGAAAGAGAAACCAACAGATGAAGATTTTGTTGAATGGACCAAGAACATTGATAAAAACATTCTTCATCTTCTTTGCGTAAGTTTTACCTTCAATTAAGTTCATGTTTTGAACTTACTTTGTATCATATTAGACCACCTTTGATCCTAGTCAACCAATGTCAGCTGGATTTCCCCCCCGATTTGGCTCCAGTATCAGATCTTGCTCTAGTCATTTGATCACTCCTGTTGGTCTTTCGTGCTTGTCTATCGGAGTGCAGGAAGATGCATCTCCTTCTCCAAGCCCATCTGAGGATCCTTCTGGGCCTTTGGATATTGTCAAGACACTGTTCATGCAAGAATTCAGTATCTCTGAGAGTGTTATGGCTCAGAAGTGGCAGGGCTTATGTTTTGCCTGGACCAAGTACTTGGCTTGTAAAAAGACACTTCACGCTGCTAAGAACCTCATTGACTCTGGATCTTGGCCTGTTTCCCTCCCTCATTACAGTGAACATTTGATTGTTGAGCTTTTCATTGGCAAGACTACTTGGTATGCAAACTATGCCCCCCTCTTCGACAAAGTCAACGAAAAATCATCCAGAGATGGCTGAATGGCTCGAGCTTATTGATGCAAGTCAGGAGGATGATAAATGTGTTTGGGGATTTTTGAAGCAGGCATATTCATTCTTGGAGCTTAGTGATTGGATCAAATGTCAGGAGAAGGAGAAACAGCAGGAGAAGGAGGAGAGGGAAAGAAAGGAGAAGGAGAAGGAAAAAAAAAGAGATGGAAGAGATAAGAGGAGAAGTCGGTCTAGGTCAGAATCTCCTCAAGGAGGCAAAGGCCATTCTAAAGGAAAAGCAGCATCAGAGGTAGGCTGGGCTGGATATTTTGATTTGAAATTGCTTTATATGTGCTGATTGATGATTTGAAAATCTTTTGTGTACTTGTAGCTTCATTTTGGTTTTGCTTGGTCTTGTTCTTGTGTACTCTGGCTTCATCAACTGTTCAGCCTTGCCATGTGATCTATTATGCCTTGCTTTTGCTTTGTTTTCTGTCTATGCTACAGTGCCATTGTACATCAGAGTTATAGCTTTGGTTTTGTTCTTTCCACTTGTTGAAGCTGCACCTGCAAAACAACAATTTCCAGACATATCATTTAAAGCTTTCAACAAATTTGTGGAAAGAACATTTAGCTCTGATGTGTCTTTGGCTACAGTGTTAGCAGTCTTATTTTCTTTAACAGAAAATATGGACTTGCTCAACCTTCATGCTAGACAGTGACACCCAGAATTTAGTGGTGAAAACAATACACTAGCAACTGGATGGATACGTGTATTATCACAGGCTTTGATTCATCAGCTTGATGATAGAATCAAGACTCTTTTTTTCCCTGGAGAGTATCCACATACTCAGATTAAGCAAGCAACAGCTCTATCATCAAAACTTGATGACTTTGTAGAATTGCTTTCTTTAACACCATATGATTGGAACAATACACTAGGCAAAAAATTATTGCCAGTATCATATGACTCAATTCGCGGAGTGCAAGTAATTTGCCCCAGTACAATGTTTTGCTTAAACCAGAAATGTCAGCCCAGGGCTCTTCTTCAAACAACTCGGACTTCTCAGATATCTTTGGTTACTTTGCTCAAAGAGGATGTCATTTATAAAGATGTTCCTGTCTTGATTGGGAAATGCACCACTTGTGATACAACATATCATGCTGATCATGAAAGATTCAAAGACCACTTTGGTATTTGGAACAACTGCTATCTGAACTCTGCCCAATTTCTTAAAGTTGGTCAATCAACATGGGTTGATCAAAAATTTGGCCATGCTGTTCTAAGTGGAATCTACAATTTTCATGCTTCAGCTTCAGCATATACACAATTCTGGAATGACTGTGCTTCTAACAGTGGTGTTGATTTTATGCTCACTCAATGCCATACTTGGCAGACATTTATTCAAGAGTCAATCCAAATGGTGTCAAGTACAAAGAAGATTGATCTTGAATTAAAAGAGAACTTGAATATCAATGAAGTCACAAAAGAAACATATGCAATTCTAGGAAATGCTGGAATAATTGAACTGGGTCTTAAACATATCAAGCAGCAAATGGTACATACAGCAGTAAACACTGTTATGTATGATGCATGCACACAGCGATAAACACTGCCTTGCACGATGTGCTCTGCATAGTATTGGTGTAGCTACTAGCTTACCTGGGTTGTGAGAGGCTAGTGCTAAGGTGACTACTTAGGTACTACTTAGAAGTGCAAATGACTTAGATTAGGACGCTGTTTAGAGCGTCCTTATATACCTACAGGACATGCAGTGACTAACTATGTATGAGTAATGCATAAGACAATTACTCAGCTAATTACTATGTAATTACTAATATCTACTCATAGGATGAGTAATATGCTCACTAAGTGATCACATGTTTTAGTCATATAAGATGACTGTGATACTCTGTCATCACTGGATCTAGTCGCATATAGACACGTCTGATCACGTGTGTCATGTGAGTCATGTGATGTAGTCACATGGACACTTATCATGTCAACACTCCCCCTCAAGTAGTGCCGCGCTAGTGCACATACTTGTTCTGACATGATGTGTCAGTATTCTATTCTAAGGGATAGAACTCTATGCCTAGAGCCTGTCTATGTTTAAGGAACAGGGTAGGGCCTAGATTCTTGGTGAACATATCGGCAACATTTTTGTCCATAGGGACATGCTCTATTTTTATATTCCCAAGTTCTATTTGTTCCCGGATATAGTGGTAGCATATTTCAATGTGCTTTATCCCTTTTTGGGTGATGGGATTTTGTGAGTTAAAAATAGCTCCATGACTATCTCCATATAAGGGAACGTATGGGATTGACATCCTGAGTTCTTCGAATAGAATCTTAAACCATGCACAATCACGTGCACAGTCAGAGAGTGCCATGTATTCTGCCATTGTGGATGACGTTGATACTAGAGTCTGCATTTTGGAGTGCCATTTGATACTCCTGCTAGCAAGGGAAAAGAAGTATCCCTGCATAGATCGACGCATGCGATCAGGCTCTGTTCTATCATCACCATATGAGGTGTCACAGTAGGCATACAAGCCTTTATCGCTGTTTCCATCGAACACAAGTGCATAGTTGCATGTACCAACAAGGTAGCACATGATATATTTAGCATGGTTCAGATGTTCATCAGATGGGTTCACAGTGAACTTAGCCATCTGTGTTACAGCAAAGGCTATATCGGGTCATGTTCCTAGCATTAAATATAGCAGGGAACCAATCACTGATTGATACTCTGACTGAAGTGAAGCCGAACTCATGCCTGTAAAGGGTTCTGGCTTATACCCAGTAGGTAATGGAGTCTGTGCCGCTTTCGCATTCATCATTCCGAAGCATGTAAGAATCTTATTAAGGTACAGCATTTGATCAATGTAGGTCTTGCCTTTAATGTACCTGATTCTCATGTGGAGAAACTCCTGACATACACCTAGGTCTCGACATTCCCATGCAGTCATAAATAACTGCTTCTTCTGTTGGACTAACTTGGTGTTAGGACCTGTGACAATAATATCGTCAACATATGCCAACATAATGACAAGGGTCCTGTCGCTATGTCTTGCAACAAATATGCCAGCATCAGCATACAGGTGTGTGAAACCGAGCTCTTTAAGGGAGCAATCAAGTTCAGACCACCATGCGCGTGCAGCTTGTTTTAGCCCATAGATGGTTTTGAGTAGGCAGAGTACTTTCTTCTCACATCCCTTTATGGTAAAGCCATCAGGCTGTTCCATATATATCTCCTCGTCAAGTTTCCCATATAGGAAAGCTGATTTGATGTCAAGGGACTCTATGCGCCATTTCTCAAGCATTGCTAAGGCTAAGATTGTTTGGACTGACTCGAACTGGACAACCGGTGAGAAGATCTCATCATAGTCTAGGCCTTCTATTTGGGAAAATCCCTTGGCAACTAGATGGGCTTTTTTATGTCCATCGGACTTAATATCAAAAACCCAACAATTTTTGATGGCCTTTTGGCCTGGAGGTAGGTCAGAGAGCTCATAAACTTTTCATTTATGAAGGGCCTCTAATTCTTCGAATTGAGCCTCATGCCATTCCTGTTGTTCATCAGCAGGTAGCTGGCTAAGATCTTTACTAGTCCAATTTCGGACGTTCAATGGATCTGGAAGTGCACTATCGGAAATTGCCTTAGAAAGTAAATAGGCATGCCAATGTGCTCCCCCTTCTGCTCCCTTATTGGGATTGTACAGGTACTCGGCCACGTGGTCACTAGAGACCATAGACAAATTTGGAGCAGATCCGGTTATGTCTAATCTGCACCGGCGATCTCTATTGGTGGCTGTACCAGGAGGGTATACGTTCCCTTCTTTTTGCGTACTTTTACTCTCATGAGTGCTCCTTCTTGGAGCATCATCAGCAGCTCCCCCTGATGGACTGGCACAGGGTTTCTGCAGTGCAGGTGGTGGGAGATTAGATCTTGGTCCTTGCCTAGGAGTAGAAGGCATACTTGGATGAGTATCTGCTGGTGACTCGGGAGGTGGAGTCTTGGGTGGCTCGTCATCACAAGGTTCCCCAGTCTCACTTGACGGATTATTTGGGGGTGGTCTATAGGACAGTTCATCACCATCGTGAGAATCACTGTCCTCCACTTCCAAAACAGGTTCCTCCAGGGAGGTGCGCTTACGTATTTGGGTAAGTGGCAGTACTTTAGCCTTTTGGCATTTAGGAAACAAGTGTTCATCAAGAAGCACCATGGCAGCTATGAATAGAACATTGTTGGGGCTTCACATGAACATCATATTAGAAGGATGTCTGCAATATCCGAGGAATATCATCAACTCGGATTTGGGTGAAAGTTTATTTGCCCATGTATCCTTTGGAAGGAACACATATGCCCCACATCCTAATACCTGTAGGTGTGACAAATCAGGCTTTTCTCCATTGATTAATTCAAATGGAGATTTCCAGTCGAGTCGATGCACGGGAGTTCTATTGTATAAATAGACTGTGTGTATAATGCAAAACTCCCACCAGCTGTCAGGGAGACAGGCTAATAGGCACATTGACTCGGCTTTCTTATCTAAAGTCTGATTGAAGCATTCAGCTCGACCATTCATTTGGGGCTGATGTGGTATGCTTCTTTGGATCTCGATCCCAAGATCCTTAAGGATTTCTAAATATTCCTTATCAATGTATTCACCGCCATTGTCGCTCATCCACTGCTCGACTTTGGCATTATACTTGGTTTTCACCATGGCTAAGAATTGCCTGGTGGCATCTTTCACATCACTCTTTCATTTGAGGAGCGTGACCCAAGTATTTGACATGTGATCATCAATAAAGGAAATGAAATATTTGTATTGGTGATATGAAGTCACCAGATACTCCTTAAGGTCTGAATGGATCTGCTGGAATGGTTTGGTCATGCATTTGACATTGTCTGGGAAAGAGCGTGAATGCATCTTTCCTTTTGTGCAACCTTCATATATACCAGCATCCTTCGGGACTTTAATAGATGGGAGGTTTTCGGAATTAGCCTTAAACTTCTTGAACACCTGTGTGGAAGGGTGTCTGAGACATCTATGCCATAGATCGTAATCTTCAGCATGTACCAATTCCATCACGATCAAGTTCTTTCCAGAGATGATCTGCAACTTAACCCAAAACATAGTGTCATGATGAGAATGCTTCGGCAATGCATTTAGAATGGTGCGGCTATTCTCTTTGGATATGAAATTAAGTGATCGTGAATCACCTAATATTACATTTCCTGCGCTGAGGATTTGACCCATCGACAGAAGTCATACAGTCACATCAGACATGTAGAATACTGGATGAAGTCACAATGTTTCATGCATCACAGTATTATTCTTATCGGTAACTTCTGTTTCAATAAAAACAGTACCAAATCCATTGACATAGGCTATGCCGTTAGCAGTTTGGACCCTTGGTCTTTCTTTGCTTGGAAATTTGGTAAGTTCCGAGAAGTCGGAGATTTGTCCAGAAAAATGCATGGATGCTCCGGAATCTACAAGCCATTCCTCAAATGTCTTCTGATGTTCTTTTCCCTTACAGTTCACACAAGAGACAATGTGATCAAGATATAAATTGTAGATAGTAAATAAATTTAATTTACTATCTACCCCATACAGATTATTAATACCTGTGGGTTGATCAGTTAGTATCTTGTCAACATGTGAACAAGAAGGTACTTGCCAGTCCAGATGAGGGAGGAGCACTGAATCACCATGATTCTGCTCTATCTCATCCTCATAAGAGATTGGGTCTGAATCCCACATCATTTGTACATATCATCTCAGCTCTGTTGAGCCATTTTAGTGACAATGTTACCATCAGCACCAATATAGTGCGATCCAAGATGGAGGGACTCACCAATCAGTGGTGGCAGTGGAAGATCTTCTTCCCCAAAGGAGATATACTCCTTGTCATCATCCACATAGGTGAGATCGCCTTGTGACACTACTCCATTCATTCGATTCCAATCTTCCACCATAAGCAGTTCGGAATCGACTGCCATGTGAGAAGGATCTGGGGTCGGCACCCGATAGGGCTCAGGACCAAAGAGATCATTATAGATCTCAGTCATCATCGACGACCCTGATGCAACATTCTCTGTGGTGGTGCTACTGTGCATATGCACAGTGCTACTCATTCCCATGTTCTCTGCAATCCTACTTGCACCCGTATTGAGGGCAACTTCCTCGAATCTACTCGAGTTGGCAATTGTCAGGGTAACCCCGATTTGTGACATAAGGTCCCGAGATTTCCTAAAAGAGGGGTATAGTGCCATTCCCTGAGTGGGGTTCTTCCAGGCACCTCCATGAGCTTTGTGAGAGGTAATCGTACCTCATCCACTAATCTCAATAACATTATGAGTAGTGGGGGCTGGGCACGATTTCTCCAGTGGTGGGAAATGCATCATCGATGTGAGCATGAAGGGCTCTTCATCGGAGTCCTCAACAAAGCGCACTGACTTTGGCTTAAAGCCAGCACGGCAGGGTTTCCTCTTGGGATACTCCTTTTTCTGTGAACTGCTGGGGTTACCAGTGTTCTGCTGATCGGAGTGGCGAGGTTCAGGTCCTTTTGGTTTGATCACAGTATTGTGCTGTGCATTTGCATTGTTAGCCTGTTGGTTTCTGGGCTGGCTGTCCTTAGGTGGGTTGAGCTGCTTCGGCACATAGAGTGTGCCGCACTTGGGTTGCTCATGCTGCTTAAGGTGCCCAAATCGGGCAGCCCATGTGGTGCGAATGCTATCAAACAGGTCTTTCAGTTCCATATTTGGAACCGAATTTTGTTGGGTGAAATCTTCCATCATCCATTGGTAAATGGATTCTTGCGACGTGACATTCGTGGCAAGTGGAAGGTTCATGAGTAGAACCAGGCACACCATGGATTGAGAGACCATGGGTACCATGATGGAGGAGCCAGTTGATCCTGTGGCATTAGGATCATTGACAAGTGGGAGATGCCTGTAGTGGAATTGGAACTTGGCGAGCTAGGGGTTGGGATTGGAGAGATTGATTTTGAGATTCATGAGGACCCTAAAGTCCTCAAGGGTCTCGATGAACATCTCCTTGGAGTACTTCATTTTGATCCAATCCCAAGCTTCAGCCGCAGACAGGGTTTTAACCTGGTCCCAAATACCAGTATCGAGGCACATGGCCAAAAGGCTGAGTGCCTTGGAATTCTTGGAGTTGAAATTCTCCAATTTACAGTGGTACATTTCCTCGGCGGCAGACCAGCAAGAAAAGCAGGCATTGTAGAGGTTGAGATCACCCGAGGTGGGTGCAGTGGCAGGAGTGGTTTCAGTGGCACGAGTGCCAGAGGGGAAGGCAGGTTCCCTAATTTGTTGCTCCGAAGGAGCGGTAAGGGTGCCTTCAAGGATGGCTTTAATGTCCATATGGAGGATGACAGCCTCCATCTTCAACGCCCATTGGCGGTAGTGGTGACCATCGAATTTCAGAAGGTTGGAGGCAGAGAAGGAGATAGAAGTGTTGTTCTTGATGGAAGACATTGTTGAGTTGTTGTTTGGACAATTGAGTTTCTGTGAAGAAAAGGCTGGGTTGTGTCAGCGACAGACCGTGCTAAAAAAGGAAAGCACTGCTAAAAATACCTGTGCCAGACATGGAATTAACCCCTTAAGGGCAATTTGTCCAGACAGTGACAGATGTCCGGGCCCACATAACAAGGCCCTATACAATGTTGCGCATGGTAGCAAACAATTGTGGGAGAGCATTCTGTCTTGCGACGAACAGCTGTGGTCAATGTTCTGCCTAGCGGCGAACTATCTTCCCAGGTAGAAGTAAGCTACAGACCGATGCTAAGCAGGTTCTGCACAATGGCGAACTATGCTAGACAGGTTCTGCCCTAAGGCGAACTCAATGCCCAGCAGGTTCTGCCAATGGCGAACAGCATGCTTTGCTATCAGGGCCCATAACCTATCGAGCAGCAAATGGTACATACAGCAGTAAACACTGTTATGTACAATGCATGCACACAGTGATAAACACTGCCTTGCACGATGCGCTCTGCATAGTATCGGTGTAGCTACTAGCTTACCTGGGTTGTGAGAGGCTAGTGCTAAGGTGACTACTTAGGTACTACTTAGAAGTGCAAATGACCTAAACAGCATCCTTATATACCTACAGGACATGCAGTGACTAACTATGTATGAGTAATGCATAAGACAATTACTCAGCTAATTACTATGTAATTACTAATATCTACTCATAGGATGAGTAATATGCTCACTAAGTGATCACATGTTTTAGTCATATAAGATGACTGTGATACTCTGTTGTCACTGGATCTAGTCGCATATAGACACGTCTGATCATGTGTGTCATGTGAGTTGTGTAATGTAGTCACATGGACACTTATTGTGTCAACAAAACATTCATGTTCACAGTGTCATCAACCATATAAAAAAGTTGCAGATCTTATTGGAAATGAAGATCCAGCTGCAGTGCTTGGTGCTGATGGTAATAGTGCTGTACCTTCATTGGTTGGAGAATATGCTGCTCAGTCTGCCCATGAAACTACTCAAGCAAGGCAACAAGCAAGAATCCAAGCAGAGAGAATTGGAAATAATGATGAAATGAATGTTGACTATGATGATGTCAATATGATTGTGTTAGATGGAATTGTAATGGGGCCTGTGGTAAATATTATTTAAAAACTAGCTCAAAGCATAGGCTAATTTATTTACTAGTATTGTGCTCATCTGGGATGCACTAAAGATGTGAGAAATGCTCAAGGCGGAGCATTCTGTTATGATCATGAAAGAGCCTTTAAGGACCAGTGCCATATTCGTGACTGTCTGAATGATAACATAACTGGAACTCTTGCATGCCAGCATCACCAAAGTGCTTGGAGAAAACATAAACTTGAACATAGCCAGTCAAGCTATGCTGGTATGCGACGGTTACTACAAAGGCCAGAGGAAAATTTGCCATGGCAGCCTAGAACAGAAAGGTCCAACCAACCACATGATAATGATGATGATGATGAACCACCTCCTAGATCACACTATTTCAATTCTTCAAGATTTTACTGTGTTGAAACTATTTGTGCACCATGTGGAGTGGTCATTGCATGGACCAAGTTCGATAAATCTGAATCACCAACTAAAATATTGAACTTCTTGAAATCTGTATATCCTACTCAAGATTCACGTCCAAATTATATTTGCATTGACAAGGCCTGCAAAGTACTTTGGACAAGTATTGCAAATCGATCCTGGGATACATGGCAGCAAACTAGTTGCTTTATTGTTGATTCATACCACTATATCAACCACCGCACTACAGACTATTTGTATTGCAAATGGTGTAATCCTGCTCCATTAGATGGATCAGCACCTAATTTGGTGAAAGTGGCCAAGAATAAAGAAGGGAATGACTATCTACAAAGAGCTTTTAATACTCAGGCATGCAAGTAGCTAAATTCCTGGCTTGGTGGATTTGAAGGAATTTTAAAGCAGATGACAATTGGAAACTTCGATTGGCTTTTGCATACAATGCTTCTATATCACACTCAGCAAGTTATTAAAAAGCAAGCCAAGAAACAAAAACCAGTTCAGATCAAAGATCCAGATGAAGATGATAATGATAATGATGATAATCCAATTTAGTATTGGGATGACTAATAAATATTCAGCAAAAGAAGTATACCATAGTGTAATTTTAGGTGTTTGAAAGTCTAGGAAAAGAAGTGTACCATAGTGTAATTTGATATGTTGTATTGTCAAATATAGTCTGTGATATTCTATTGGAGTCTAGGTGGAATCTACCTGAACTCCAGTCTGACCCATGGCTGATCTCTAGCCTTGAAGCAATATTAGTGGAGTCCACTGGACTCCACCAGGAATCCACTGGAGTCCACCAGACTCTGGTGGACTCCAGGAGTTAGATAGCAAAATACTAACTGTAGTGTCATGAGCCAGCTGGACTCCAGTGGGATCCATTGGAGTCAGTGGAGTCCACCCGGACTCTGTGGACCAGTATAAAGTACTGTGATAACTATAAAATATTTTGCAAAGCTGTCAAAGCTACCAAATGCAAGTTCTTTGATGAACACATCAATGAAGTTGCTACTACTAATAAGCACCCCTGGGATCCAGTACTTTACCCTAAGCCATCAATTCTGATTGGACTTTACTGGACTCCACAGGACTCTACTGGAGTCCAGTGGAGTCTGATCAGAGCCTAGTGGAGTCCAATTGGACTTTAGTGGACTCTGATTGGACTCCACTGGACTCCACTAGACTCTGATTGGACTTGGACTAGACTCCACTAGACTTCACTGGACTTGGATCGGACTTGGACTGGACTTGGACTAGACTTGGACTGGACTTGGACCAGAGTTGAACTAAAGTTCAATTGGAGTTGAATCATAGTGCAGTGTGTCTCTTACTATGTTGTATACACTAATTACTTGGCACTATAGGACAATATGTATTATATAGTACTTGAGTAAAATATAAAGAATCTTAAGTTTGGAATTGAATTTTCTAAAACAATCTAGATGCTGAGTCATTTAACTTGCAAGTTTGAACACCCTAATAGTAGTACAAATCAAAGAACCAACAATTGCATATCAAGTTGATCATTGAAAGTAGTCATGTCTAGCAAGAGTGAATATCAAAAATTTGACTTATACTGCTCAAAAAACAATACTTGCCTTGAAATATATTTTAGGCAAGCATCAACATTTGTTTTTCCAAAAGATTTTTTTATTTGACTAAACCTTGAGTAATTATCTTCAAAGCATGATCATACATAATTCAAACATGTTTTAATTATTTAATTGTGGTTTCAAAGATAAGAGAGACTTTGTAAATTTATAAATAGATATGTATAACAATATTAAATTATGTTAAAATATAGTTAAATACACAAGTACATATTTAACTATGTTGTAACAGACTCTGACATACTTGAAACACTTTAAAACACTTTAAACACAGTTAAATATACTTAAAATATCTTATATCAAATTATGTTGCAAGATAGGTTTCTACCTCCCTGTAGTCTTTGATTAAACTCCCCTTTGATAACTGCTGAATCAACCCTTTAAATATAACTACTGATTTAACTAAATATTAAGTATTGAGTCAACCCAGAATTACCAGTACTGTTCCAACCCTGCTTTTCTTTTTATATCTGGCTACTGAATTAATCCTGTTCTTCAAGTATAACCAAGATATGTAACTTTCAACATTATTATATAAACTTTGGACATAATTTATTGTATCTTAGCTATTTCTGGGTCAATTTAATTGATTTTATATGCATTTTGAAAGGTTAATTAAGGGTTACAAAAAACCAGTTCAGACTAGTTTCAACTGGTTGATGTAAACTGGTCTTTTTTCAGTCTTTGGTTTTGAAAAATCAAAGACCAGGACTACTGGTCCAGTCTTTTTTAGTCTCAGTCTAGTCTTTTTGCAGTTTTTTTGCAGTCTTAGGACTAGACTTCTAAACACTATGAAAAGCCAGTTTACACTAGTCTCAAGGAGTCTTTTGATCCACAAATTTGAGTATAGGTAGCCATATATTACCTTTCTAATAACCCTATAATTATAACTTTTGGTAAATTTCCTGGGTTGAATGAGGACTTTCAAAATCTGGGTTGAATCAATACTTCAATATATTAAATTTCCTCAGTTGGGTCAGGATATCCAGAATAGTTGACTCAACACTTATAAAAATGTTAGATCAGTAGTTTAGATATTCAAAAATAGGGGGTGTCTCAGTACATTTTGGTCCTGGATGATTAGTACTTAGTAAACCTAGGTTGAATCAAAGACTACAGAGGGTAGAAACATATTTTAGAATCATGTTCCAATATAGCTAAATATACTTAAAAAACATCAAATTATTTTTGAACATGGTTAAATAGGCTTAAATCACATTAAATCATTTCCAAGTATAGTTTGAATAATTAAAATATTTCTGATATAGTTAAACATATATAAATCTTATGTAATTACATCTGACTATAGCTAAATACACTTAAAATATATCAAACTATATCTAAATATATTGAGAAATACTAGAAATACATCAAATCACATCTGAATATATTTGAACATACTCAAATCACTTGAAATCAAATTAGAATATAGTCAGTTATACTTAAATATATTTGGATATACTTAAAACATATCAAATTACATCTGAATATATTTGAATTTGAACATACTTAAATCACATGAAATCAAGTTAGAACACAGTCAGTCATAATTAAAATATATCAAATTATATTAATATATGACCAGTTTTCCTCAAAATATATCAAGTCACATTAAAACATAGTCACATCTAAAATATATCAAGTTACATTAAAATATAGTCAGTCATGCATGAAACACATCAAATCATGTTAAAACCTGCTCACTCATACATGAAACACATCAAATCATATTAAAACATAGTCAGTCACACATGAAACATATCAAGTCACATTAAAACATGGTTAGTCACACCTAAAACACATGAAAATACATTAAAACAAAATCAGTCACATATAAAATACATCAAGTTACATTAAAACATAGTCAACTATACCTAAAATACATTAAAACACAGTCAGTCACACATGAAACACATCAAGTTATGTTAAAACATGGTCAGTCACACCTAAAACATATGAAAACACATTAAAACATAATCAGTCATGCATAAAATGCATCAAGTCATATTTAAACATAGTCAACTACATCTAAAACACATTAAAACACAGTTAGTCACACATGAAACACATCAAGTCACATTAAAACATAGTCAGTCACACATGAAATGCATCAAGTCATGTTAAAACACAGTCAGTCACATATGAAATGCATCAAGTTACATTAAAACATGGTTAGTCACATGTAAAACATGTCAAGTCACATCAGGGCAGGTTCAGAAACATGTTATACATGTGATTTGGCTATGAAATGTATTGAAATATCTTAAAACATGTGATTCTATGGTTTATTTGTATTCTCAGGGCTTTCTCAGCTATCTCGGGCACAGAAATCAACCATGCAGACAATATCTAGGCCAGCGCCTACCCAGGACACTACCCAAGGTCAATTTGCAGGTATTGCCAGAGATGCCAGCCAGCTGTGATGCTGTGCCACTCCCAATCGGAACAGTTTTCCAACTGGTCTGTGTATATCATGGCAAACTCTGAAGTTGAATGTGCAAACAGTTGATTCCTTTCATTCTTCCTTTCTTGCCCTCCCCCACTGTCAACTTCCCTCCCCCACTGTTGGCCCTCCCTGCCTTCACTGTCAGCCACCCCAGCCACTGTCAACACACCCACAGCCCACTGTCAACAACGTGAGCCTCCTTGGGCTCACATTATGGTCAGATCTTGTGAGAGAAACCTGGTCCAGTATGTGGCTGGGCCCAGTGTACCTCAAACATGGAAGCACATATGCGCGGATACCCAGAAAAGCACAAACAAGCTGAGCTATGGCTGGAAAGACACCCAAAGGCCCAATGACAATGCCAATGATGATGCACGGACCAGCCAGGCCTGCCGCCAGTGCAACGCAGGTGCGAAGAAGGCGGGAACCATAAGAACTGCCACCCATCACCAAAAACACCAGTGCATGACCTTCGAGGCACCAGACAATGATGATGATATGCCAGACAGCACCAATGACACTATAGCAGGTCATGCAGACAACAAGGGCAACAAATGCAGTGCATTACATGCTGCTTCGAAGCCTGGCATTGCAAAAGGATCAGCGAGGAAAGACAGGGAGATTGTTGAGACCAGCAAGGATGATGATGGGGCCAGCGAGGACAATGGGGCCAGCAAGGATGATGACGGGGCCAGCAAGGACAATGGGGCCAGTAAGGACAATGACAGGGCCAGCGAGGACAATGAGGACAACACCACTGCCCCCACCCTCTACTCATCATGTGAGTGAACTCCCAGCAGGTTGATGAAGCCAGCACTGGATGCCAGGCATCATTGTGACCACCCACCCATCTTGACAACCCCCACCTTGATGTCTGCACCCAATATGAGCATAGTGCTACAGGAAGGAATATTGACCCCACACACCTGTCTGGCCACACCAGAAGCAAGAAGAAGGTTGGGTGGGTTGAGGAGTCAGAGAGTAAGGAGCTGGGGGGGTATGGTGAGGAGGAAGGTAGCTGTAGTGAGCAGAGCAGTAGCTCAGTGGAGGTCATCGCTGTCCAGTACTCACAGCCCCAGGCAGAGGCAGCAGGTAGTCAATATAAACTTAAGTAAATACATATTATTTATATTTTATTTATTTGGTTTCTCATACATTGTATGTGCAGGACTAAGGATAAAGGCAAGGCTAAAATGTCTAGTATAAAGGGGCCTGCAACTCAACATCTTACTAAGTATGTTATATTGCTAATTGTTTTAGACTTGTTTAACTTATAATTTACACTTGTATTAAAGGACAGAACAAGAGATTGAGACCAGTGGCATCTCAATTGCTCCACCACCTTATCCTCTCTGCTCTACTCACTCTACCACCAGTGCTCATCAGCAGAAAGGATCACAGTCTCATGGTCATATTCAGTCTCATTCTTTAGTTTCATCTCAACACCATGCATTGAGCCCAACAGGCTCACCTCAGCAATGTGGCCGCACTTCATCATCCAAGCAACATAGAAATGATCAATTGCAGAAGCATAATGTGACTCTAGTGCAACAGCTTAGTAGAAGCCTTTCACCTATGGTAACACCACTTAAGTCTTCAAAATCCAAGTCAAAGCAGAAGGTTAAGCAGACCAAGGGATCTAGGTCCAAGTCCTATGATCAAGATATAGTTGTTGATGAACCTGTTACACCCCCTCATTCACACAAGCATGCTATATCTGAATTTCCACCATATACACCAGACAATCTTAATGAAGGTGGAGTATATTCAATTATATTAAATACATTAGTTTAATCAATTTCTTTACTAGATGTCAAGATGAGAAGTCCACCAAAACAGCATATACCTGCATATGGTGCCTCTTGCTCAACTGGAGGTATTTTGCATGGTCGTGCTAGTAGCAATGTCTTCAATATGGCCAATGCAAATCAAGCATGGCCAGACCAGTCAAATATGGTTGATTGGGGAAAGATTCTTCTGTATCACTCAGCAGATAGTCCACATAACATCAAAATCACCCATGTCAAGCCATTGTGGCAGATTTCAGTCAAGGATATATCTGAGTATCCTACAATCAAGGCTGTTATTAAACAAGCTACCAAAGATTCACTGCCTATGCAAAGTAAGTTGATAATTATTATTCTATATAATTTTAAGCTAATTGTTAAAATCTATTAGCAAATTCCAAGCTTTTCTTTTATGTGTATCATAATGATGAACAAGATTGGACAAGATATGGAACTTATACTCAGGTTATGGCATTTGCTGAGAATGAAGACATTGATACACCATGGTTTAGGGATCCAGATGGGAAGAACATTGTTTGTGTGTTAGCAGTGAGTAATATTTAATTATTCAACTACAGATAATATATAACAATTGATTAAATAGACGACATTTGATATTGGTACACTGTTTATGGCTCAATCTACATCTACACATCTCTATGCTTCTACCTCTTCTGATGCCAATCAGGAAAGTGGACTGAGAACTGCATCAGCATCTGGCAACCTTTCATCTGACAAGGAGTGCCTTATTGAATACTTTGGTATACCAAGACATCTTATAGGCACCAAAAATCAAGGTAAGTCTATTATTTAATATTTGTAATTCTATATGATAGATCTAAACTATATTACAGGATTAAGAGTCAATTGGGAGAAGTATTCAGCTTGTGTGACTGCAATCAACCAAGCTCAGCATCTTTACTCAGTGGGCAAATGGCCATCTAACTTTCCATGTTACAATCAAGACTTAATCATTGAGCTGATTATTGGCAGATCTCATTGGCATGGCAGCTATCGTTTGATATGAGCAGTTGCAGATCATCATCCTAACATGGTCCATTGGCTGGAATTGGAACATAGTACACCAGAAGAGGATAAGAAAGCCTGGGGTGTTTCTATTCCTCCTATCACCAAAATAGGTTGGCCTGAACTGGAGCATTATCTTAGAAACCATGGTTTTTTTTTTTTTTTTTTTAAATCGAGGATTTATATACTGGTGCGCGAAAGCAGTCCAGTCACAGATATACATACACCCAAAGTAATCTACCATTAAACTATGCCTAGTGCAAGACTGGCTCTCGCGGGCCAACTTAGGACCACAGACAGTGGGCCTGTACTCTCGTTGATGCCCCGACTGAAGGGAGCGGTCCAACAAAGTAATGGAAGGGCACCAGAAGGGGGCCCGCCAGCCAAACTCGACAGCCCAGGATGCGCGCATACTGTGTTAGCCACTGAAGGCAGACCATTTCGGGTTGCCGAAGCAGGGGGCCACACTTGTCTGTTGATAACGCCGAAGCTCCAGAACCCAGACCCCCACCCTCAACCCAGCAAAGCTGAAGCCCGCCAGGTATTAGGACTCTGTTCTGAGCACACCCTGAACTGCCGAGTCCGGCCAACAGGAACAACACCTACCTTGCCCAGCCAAGTTATCCGATGCCTCTAGGAGGGTGGCTGAAGGCGAACACAGTTGGGTTAGCCTTCAAAAAGGAAATGAGCTGATCCAGATGGACTGGATAGTCATGATGATCATGTTGGGGACATGACTGGAAGAGGTGCTCATGAGTTTGGAGATGATATCCACACTTGCAGCTGGTGGATTCAGGGATGTTGAATCAAGAGTAATACTCCCCAATGGGAGCATGGTTGGTGATGGCGTGAGTGACCCTAGTAAAGACAGTCAAGTCACTGCCTGCATACTGAAGCCAGGGGCCACCTCATTTGGCCCGTGGTTCGAGTCGACCCCCGTCGAGGTTGGTGAGTGACAGAAATTGTCACCCTGAGTACAAGGGTTGCTGGAACAACTCTTTCCAGCCTTCCCCTGGGTTATCATCAGCCACCTTGCACAGCGAGGCAAGTGAGTGTGGCATATTAGGCCCCACCACTACTGAGAGCTCAGTCACCATGAGATGAGCTTGGTAGTGTATGCCCCACTTCAAAGAAGATGGGACATGATGAAGAGAGATGTGGTGGCCAGGGCCCCTGGGCCACCACTCCATAAGGGCGCAAATCACAGCCAAGGAATGACCCTGGCTGGAATGCATGGAGGCATCGAGCAGACTCCCCAAAGCTTTGGTGGAGTCCGACAAGATAACAATGTAATCACAATTATCCATGGCACAGGCCCGAACAATTGCAGTACATAGAGAGTAAAGCTCAGCATCCTCTGCAAGAGCAGTCCCAGCTGCATAGCGAGATGCATACACCTCAACCCCTTGGCGAAATACAAGCAAAGCTGCAATAGCCTGCTTGTTCTGATCAGCAGGGCAACTACCATCGCCAACACAAACCAGAGTAGATGGTTCCCACTTCGAGGCCTCCCAGAAGTGGTCTAACTAGTCGTGCCGGAGCCCAACCTTATCCTTTGGTGCTGGGGTGATGTCAAAGTGAATCCCATGATGTCAAAGTGAATCCCATGATGTAACTCAAGGAATCGCCCACCAGGATGAGCTTCTGGAGCGAATGGCTCCCGAGGCTCGCTGACAACATGGAGCATGTCGTCCACATCCATAACAGTACCCCGCATGAGCACTTTACCTTAAGACATATATTCCACTCTAGTCCAGTGGAGTCCACTGGACTTTGATTGGAGTCTGATTGGACTCCACTGGACTCTACTGGACTCCACTGGACTTTAGTTGCACTCAACTGTGCTTAAAGTTAATGTTTATGTAGCATCTTCAAATCCTATGACATGCTTCCTTTGACTTCTACTTTACTCAACTGCAAGTTCTGGGAACACCGCTTCAATCATGATTGGATCATAGCTAAATACTGTGAGGTGCGCTTGTTGGTAGTGGCAACTTCATTGATGTGCTCATCAAAGAACTTGCACTTAGCAGCTTTAACAGCTTTGCAAAAGATCTTATGGTTATCGCAAGAGCTATCTCACTGATAAGCATCGAAGGAATCCTCACAAGAATTGTCCCACCAAGGACGGGAGTGAGGGGAAAGACGAATCATCTTGGAATACTTTCGCCAAGCATCCGAGAAAGCAGAAGCCACATCCAAAGACACAGCCTCCACCTGATCCAGGGTGATGATCAGCGCAAAGGGATCAATACCTTTGAGCTTCTCAATGATGGACAACACGAAGTCATCCAATTGATCCGGTGGCAGTGAGCGCATCGGAACAGTTGCTGCCACCAGGGCGACAGAAATAGAGCAGGCCAGCGGAACATGGTCCAATGGCCTGTGCCATAGTTCTCCTCGCCGAGTGCCTGCAGACAGCTCCTCAGTAGGTTGAACGAAGATGAGGTCGATGACCAACTCTCATAGTGATGGGTTACCAGGGATGTGAGTGGGACCCAGATTGACTGGGAGAGAGAGCATCAATCCCAGCATGGCTGCCATGTTCAGCAGGTTATTGGCTGTCATTCGATGATGCAGGACACCAGGGTCCCACTTGTTCGAATGACAGTTGAAGTCACCCCCCATGTAATGAAACATTGGGAGAAAGTCAGCCCACTCAGTGAGCAAGTCGATAGCTGTGTGCTTGTCCTCAGAATACACATTCAGTAAGTTAACAATGGTGTCCCCAGTAAACAGAGAAACCGCCATGATGTCATGGTGATCTAAAAGATCACGTCGCATGGCAGGGCACCAGGGGTTCAGCCTCATTGAAACATAGGTCAGAACATGTGGCCGGAGCCCAGTGGGATCAGGCCGAACCATAACCTTCCAATCAGGGTGGTTTGGTGCACCAATAACTGCCTCCCCTTCAGGATCTCTCAAAGACGGGGCACATCGTATTTCATGCCAAGGTGGCTCTTGCAAGAAAATAACATCAAAAGAATCTTTTAGATGGTCTAGAAGTACATCAATATGACCATAGTTCTGGTTACAATTGTATGAAATAATTCTAACATCCTCCATTCTTCTCATTATCGAGCTAGAGGAGGAACGTTAGACATCAAGGTCCGGAGGGTGCATCTATCACGTACCTCATGGTATTTGGCAACGATCCAGTCATGATTGAAGTGGTGTTCCCAGAACTTGCAGTTGCATCCTGTGGCAGGGTGCTCACCTCGACAGTTGGGGCAGTGGGCCTTGTGGGGGCATGGCTCACCCGCTGGGGTGGGGTAGCGCATACCATCCAAGTCTGGCGGGGGCTGGTTACAGCAAGGCGTGAGGGCGCGATGCTCGTCAGTGGCATGGGGCCCGCCACACCATGCACAATGGTGCTGGTGGGCCCTACAATCCTTGGTGAGATGACCCCAGCACTGGCACATGGGGACACCTCATTGGGCGGCAGCTGGCTTTACATAAAGCAGCTCGTCCTTGTAGCGAAAAGCCTTATTGATAAGCATCTTCATGGTTCATCCAGTCTGGGAGTCCCAGATCTCAAAGTAGCAGTTGAACTTAGAGCTCTTTGCTGATTGGCGTACGAGGCATGCATGCCCCACAAAAGGAATGCCCGAGAAGAGGGGGGCCCTTTCGAGTGCTCTCTCAATGTCGGCGATGGTGGTGGGAGTCCTCTGGAAGACATCCGTATAATAGGGGACATCCAAAACCTTCAGGAAGGCTTTGGACATCGGAAGTCCAACCCAAGGCATCAACCCTTATTAGCATCGGAGGTGCCTTGGACAACATTATAGATCGCACCCCGAAGGAGCATAAGCTCGGTCAGTCGTGGGTACGTGGTTGGTGTGCAGAGCCCACCCGCAATAGGCAGGCTCTGCAAAAATGATCCGAATATCAAATCGATCGAGGGCCATCATCCGGTTGACCTCACCAACCAGCGTAGTGAGTATGACATTTATCGGCGCGAAGTCATTGAACACCACGAGAACTTGGTGGTGCATCGGGCCCGCTGTGACATAGTCCAGCCCTTTAGACTTGGCTGGGGTAGAGGGTCTAGACTGGCCCTGAGAGGGTCCGGGACCAGGGTCTGGGCCCGGGCCTGAAGCGGCCCGGGTCCAGGTTTGTGGTGCCATTTGAGCAACTGTATGCTCAAAGTAGCGATTAGTAAGTGATCCGTGGGTCGAGGACCCTGGAACTGGTGTCCGGAGTTTCGAGGCAAAGGAGTGCTTGGGATGGGAGGAGAGAGGAACAGGAGGGGGCCCTGGAGGGGGCAGCCTCTGGTATTGGATCAGCGTAGCCTTTTGTTTGCGAGGCTGATGCTTAGCATGAGAAGGGGCAGGAGCGGGAGCCTTGGGGGGCTCCTCAGGGTCCGCTGGGGGGCCCAGTCTGCTTTGGAGGGGCAGTCTGTGAAGATGAGGGCTCAGGAGGGGGAGCAGAGGCTTCCCCTCGAGTCTTCGCTAGGTCTCGATACATGAGGTCCGCTAGGGAACTATCAGAATCGATAAGGTTACAAATGATTGACCATCTAAGAGATGACGATCGTGCGCTGATGCCCGTGGCCTCCTTAGCCCAAGGGGAAGTGGTGACCGAATTCACTATCCTAGTGAACAGGCCGGCATAATCAGGGCGATCTGCCCCTGATAAAGTAGAAGGACCGTTGGTCATCATAAATGAACCAATGGTCTTCAGTGACTCCGCCACAGCAACCCAGTCCCCTCTGATCCTGTGAGGGAAAGGGCAGTAGGCTGCGGCTCTGGAGAGGTGCTTGGGAGAGGAAAGCGAACGGTATTGTCATCCTCCCCCATGGAAACATCGGGGGACGAAGCCCTCGAAGCAATGGGAGTAGTGGCCCGTGAGTGCATCACTGACCGAGACTCAGCCTCCTCCCACTCGCGAGGAGCAGGGGTGGATGAAGCATATCTCTCTCAAACAGATTGAGAGGATGAAGAACCCTCAGGGGTTGGGGATTTGGTGCTCGAAGCTCTGATGGACGGTAAACGTCCACCAGAGGCAGAGAGGGAGGGGTGCTTGGGTGCGGACGATGATGATCGCTCAGCCATCGACTTGCACTAAAGGTGCGTACACACTTGAATAGCGATAAACACTATCCAAGGACCAGATCGCAGGTTGTTGAAGAAAGTTGCAGTGTTGCGAGTATATCAACATTTTGCGATGGTGGTGGTCTGTGGGAAAGAAGGATGGCCTCCCAAGGCACCCGCTCCCACTCCTTCTCATACCAAGCTCCAGCCTCGCAAACAGAAGGCCAAGCTGGTCCCTTACCAGAGGCCGCCCCCCCTGGGCCCCCTCCCATTCCTCTCTCCTCCCATCCCAAGCGCTCCTTTGCCTCGAAACTCCAGACACCAGTTCCAGGGTCCTCGATCCGCAGGTCGCTTACTAATCGCTATTTTGAGTGGGCCGTCACTCAAATTGCACCACAAACCTGGACCCAGGCCGCTTCAGGCCCGGGCCCAGACCCCAGTCCTGGACCCTCTCAGGGCCCAACTAGACCCTCTACCCCAGCCAAGTCTAAAGGGCTGGACTATGTCACGGCAGGCCCGACGTGCCACCAAGTTCTTGTGGTGTTCAATGACTTCGCGCCGATGAACGTCATACTCACTATGCTGGTTGGTGAGGTCAACCAGATGATGGCCCTCGATCGATTTGATATTTGGATCATTTTTGCAGAGCCTGCCTATCGCGGGTGGGCCCTGCACACCAACCACGTACCCATGACTGATGAGCTTATGCTCCTTTGGGGTGCAATCTATAATGTTGTCCAAGGCACCTCTGATGCTAATAAGGGGTTGATGCCTTGGGTCGGACTACCGATGTCCAAAGCCTTCCTGAAGGTTCTGGATGTCCCTTATTATACGGATGTCTTCCAGAGGACTCCCACCACCATCGCCGACATTGAGAGAGTGCTCGAAAGGGCCCCTCTCTTCTCAGGCGTTCCTTTTGCGGGGCATGCATGCCTCGTACGCCAATCAGCAAAGAGCTCTAAGTTCAACTGCTACTTTGAGATCTGGGACTCCCAGACTGGACGAACCATGAAGACGCTTATCAATAAGGCTTTTCGCTACAAGGACGAGCTGCTTTATGTAAAGCCAGCCACTGCCTGACAAGGTGTCCCCATGTGCCAGCGCTGCCAGTGCTGGGGTCATCTCACCAAGGATTGTAGGGCCCACCAGCGCCATTGTGCATGGTGTGGTGGGCCTCACGCCACTGATGAGCATCATGCTCTTGTGCCTTGCTGTAACTGGCCCCCGCTGGATTCGGATGGTATGCGCCACCCCACCCCAGCGGGTGAGCCATGCCCCCACAGTACTTTAAATGCCATGTATGCTATATCACTAGAACCGGATTTTCGACCTGATTTCAGATCTCAAATCCGTTTTCCGACATTCTAACTCTACGCCGAGTAATTTGCAAAATACTAGAGAAAACACGATCAAAAGCAGAAACTTAGTAAACTACAAGTGTCCAAATGAAGTGAAACTAATTCTAAGTCTATTCTAAAGCTATTCTAATGTTTATAGAACATTGTTAGAAGTGTTTGATCACTACTTCTAACAGAAGAGAGATGTGGCGGCCAGGACCTCTGGTCCACCACTCTGTAAGGGCGTGAATCACTGCCAAGGAATGACCCTGCATGCACCTCAGCTCCTTGGCGAAATACAAGCAAAGCTGCAATAGCCTGCTTGTTCTGATCAGCAGGGTGACTACCATTGCCAACACAAACCAGAGTGGACGGTTCCCACTTCGAAGCTTCCCAGAAGTGGTCTAACCATTCACACCAGAGCCCAACTTTATCCTTGGGCACTGGAGTAGTATCAAAATGAATTTCCTGATGCAACTCAAGGAATCACCCACCAGGATGAGCTTCTGGAGCAAATGGCTCCAGAGGCTCACTGACAACATGGAGCATGTCATCCATGTCCATAACAGTACCCTGCACCTTAGCACATTGCAGGGCCATCATAAAGGCAGCAGAGCGAGGGTGAGGACTCGCCCCTTTGGAGAAGGGCACACTCAAAAGGGAGTGCACTGGATGAGTGTCCAAGAGGGCTGCCATGCACAGTACACCTACTGCAGCAGCACACTTCAAGACTAAGTGGATGGGGACCAGGCCAGCAAGGGCTTCAATCCCCCCCATGGGGGAGGTGCAGAATGCACCGGTAATCCAGAGCGCAGCATGCCTCTGCATGCTGGTCAGTAATTTAATGGTTCCCTGGCACTTAGCACCTTGGAAGAACCACAGTTGGAGGCCATATGTTGCAATAGGCAACACACACAACCTGTAAAGCAGATGCTTTTGCATGGGCGTAAGCCCCCTAGATGAGTTACCAAGCATCCTCATCACCTTAACAGTAGTGAAGGACTTGGTGGAATAATACTGGACATGTTCATGACATGTCAATTTCTGGTCAAAGAAGAAACCCAAGTACCGCCAAAACGGCTTAGGCATCAGACGTTTGTCATGAGTATAGGGAGCATACCCTAGATCCATGGACGGATTGAACTCAGAATGAGAACGATCAAAATGGAATAACTCTGTCTTGTCATGCTCAAGAGTGAGGGCGAACTTTGTGAAGAGTTCAAAGATCACTGCATAGGATCTTTTCAGGGCTATGCAATTGGCATTGAGTGTCTTTGACTGCACAATGAGTGTGCCATCATCAACATAAGAGAGCAGAGTGGTATCGGAAACTGACTCATTCTGCATGAAAAGTTTCAGCACTGGTGTGAGGAAGAGTGCTGAGAGGACCAGGGACAAAGCAGAGCCCTGCCCAACCCTGACATCAGCCTGTCGGGGGTCAGATTGAAAGCCATTCCAGGCATAGGACATGGAATGGCTGACCAGGTATGATGAAAAGAATTCCACCATGTTAGGAGGGAAGCCCTGCTTGCAAGAGCCACCTTGGCATGAGATATGACGTGCTCCATCTTCAAGAGATCCCGAAGGTGAGGCAGTTATTGGAGCACCGAACCACCCTGATTGGAAGGTAATGGTTCGGTGTGACCCCACTGGGCTCCGGCCACATGTTCTGACCTATGTTTCGATGAGGCTGAACCCCTGGTGCCCTGCCATGCAACGCGATCTTATAGATCACCATGATATCATGGTGGTTTCTCTGTTTACCAGGGATACTGTGGTTAATTTACTGAATGTGTATTCTGATGACAAACACATGGCTATCGACCTGCTCACTGAGCAGGCTGACTTTCTCCCAATGTTTCATTACATGGGGGGTGACTTCAACTGTCATTCGAGTAAGTGGGACCCTGGTGTCTTGCATCATCGGATGACAGCCAACAACCTGCTGAACATGGCAGCCATGCTGGGACTGATGCTGTCTCTCCCAGTCAATCCGGGTCCCACTCACATCCCTGGAAACCCATCACTATGAGAGTTGGTCATCGACCTCATCTTTGTTCAACCTACCGAGGAGCTGTCTGCAGGCACTTGGGGAGGAGAGCTGTGGTGAGGGCCATCGGACCATGTTCTGCTGGCCTGCTCTATTTCTGTTGCTCCGGTGGCAGCAACTGTTCTGATGCACTCACTGCCACCGGATCAATTGGATGACTTCATGTTGTCCATCATTGAGAAGCTCAAAGGCATTGATCCCTTTGCGTCAATTGACACCCTGGATCAAGTGGAGGCTGTGTCTTTGGATGTGGCCTCTGCCTTCTCGGATGCTTGGCAAAAGTACTCCAAGGTGATTCATATTTCCCCTCACTCCCGTCCTTGGTGGGACAATTCGTGTGAGGATTCCTTCAATACTTATCAGTGGGATAACTCTCGCGATAACTATAAAATTTTCCGCAAAGCTGTTAAAGCTGCTAAGCGCAAGTTCTTTGATGAATGCATCAATGAAGTTGCTACTACAACAAGCGCCCCTGGGATCTTATGAACTGGATCCAGCAGTGCCAGTTACCATCCTCCGAGGCTATCCAATTCAATGGGCAGCCCTGTCATGATATGCCCTCCCTCTGGGATGCCCTTCATGGCACATACAATTCAGCCTCTGACTGACCATATGACATTGGTGGCCTCACCTCCCTTCCTGATATGGAAGTGTGAGAGTGGACCACCTTTTCACTGTTAGAATTGAGGGAGGCCCTGGCATCCTGCTCTAACAACTCAGCACTGGGTCCTGATCATATTAAGTGGTCGCACCTTAAGGCAATTATTCATGATGAACACTGTCTTCAGGTGTTTGTACAGTTAGCTAATGCCTGCCTTCGGGTCGGGTATTGGCCGACTCATTTTAAGGAGTCCATGTTGGTGATCATTCCTAAGCTGAACAAGCCCTCATATTCCACGCCTAAGGCATTCAGACCTATTGTCCTCCTGAACACCCTTGGCAAATTGGTTGAAAAGATGCTTTCCAACTGCATTCAGTTCGATGCTGTTAAGCACGATATTTTTCATCCTAATCAACTCGGTGGAGTGCGGCAGTGCTCCACCGAGGATGCGGGCTTGCTCCTCATGCACTTGGTGTATGTGGGGTGGGCTCGCGGTTTAAAGACCAGTGTCATTGCCTTCGACGTGGCACAGTTCTTCCCTTTCCTCAATCACAAAGTGTTGATTGTGATTCTCAGGAAGCAGGGCTTCCCTCCTAACATGGAGGAATTCTTTTCTTCATACCTGGTCAGCTGTTCCACGTCTTATGCCTGGAACAGCTTTCAATCTGACCCCTGACAAGCTGATGTCAGTGTGGGGCAGGGCTCTGCTTTGTCCCCAGTACTCTTGGTACTCTTCCTCGCACCAGTGCTGAAACTCTTCACACAGAATGTGTTAAGTTCTCGACGAAGGGAAGGGTGGAGTAGGCAGAGGGGAACCACGTCGGAGCTACGTCGGAGTACATCAGTGTCGGAGTTGGTCTTTGCATAACGTATATAGATGTAGGGTTGAGACTTCAGCTTCAACATGTGTGTTGCGCTCCGTTGTCTGGACGTTGTCTTGAATTTCAGAGTCGGATCGGGACAAGAGAGCGGAGTAGAGAGCATGGATTGATTAATGAACAATATACGAACTGAGGTACCTAATAATAGTTCTAAGGTTTTTATACTATGGAGGAAACTAAGCGGAGACCGTACATGTACTAGTGAGCAGGCAGACGTGTAAGTTACTCTGCTCTACTTGGAGTTGACTAGCTATGTGTAATCTAAGTGTCTACGTGTTCTGGGACTTGTAGTACCTCGAGGGGATCATGAGGTCGGAGTTCGTATAGTCGGAGATTGGAGTTGGTCGGAGGCGCTATATAACAGTATTTCCCCCTTAGGCCGAACCTTGAGGCCTGTGCATGGGAATGGTCACGTGCTGGTTGGTTTTGGTTGTTTTGAAATTTTCATTCGGTCCTCTCTTCAATATTGTCATTCTACCTCCCCCCATCAATATGTCACACACCGATTCCGACTCGGAGGATTTCGAAGACCTCGAAGACCTCGAAGCGCAGGAGCAGAAACTCGCGCTCCAGAGGGAAGAGCTTCATCAGAAGTGGGAGCAGATGGAGCAGAGGCGACGGGAGGCAGAGGAGCATGCAGAGGCGGAACGGGCAGCAGAAGAAGCACGGAAGGTGGCCGAAGCGGAGGCAGCAGCAGAGGCGGAGAAAGTGGCGGAGGCAGAGCAGAGGAAAACTGCGAAGGGGAAGAAGAAGGCGCAGAAGGCAGCTGCGGCACAGCAGCAGGTGGTCGCAACGTGGGAGTCAGCCGGAGTGTATGAGGCGGTGGACGGAGTCATCTGCATCTGGTGCGTGCAGGCAGGGGCAGAGTGCCTATGGCCAAGGTAAGTCCCATTTAATGTTTCTTTGTTATGATTTATTTTTTTTGACTTGTGATTTGTTTTTAGGGAGGGTACCAGCAAGGCGGCATCATGCAACCACTGCCGAGTGCAGCGCAAAGCTTGCAAGACTGGCGGAGGAGCTGCAGGGTCGGAGGGTCAGGCGGAGTTGGGGGTACGACCAGCCAAGGCGACGGGGGTGGCAAAGCCCAAGTGCAAGATGACGGCGGAGGCGCAGAAAGGGCTGGGTATCGAGCACATTGCTCGATACCTGAGGGAGATCCGGGACTTGTTGGAAGACATGTCCTGGATCCAAGATCCCCCATATGCACCGTCAGAGCCAAGTGCATCAGAGTACATACCATCGGACCAGGAGGAAATCAATGCGGAGGCAGAGTATTTGAATGAGAGGTATGAGAGGGTCGTGGTGGCCTTAGATGCGGGGAAGAAGGTTGAGGTGGATGAGTCGGAGGAGTTGGAGGAGGAGGTAGTCAGAGCGGTGATGGGTGAACAGGAGGACGAGAGGTCAGATGCGGAAATGAGGAGTGATAGCGAGGGAGAGGTCAAGGTGTTGAAGAGGAAAAGGGATGAGTCATCAGATTCGGAGGAGGATGAGGAGGAGGATGAGGATGATGGAGGATTAGAAGGGATGAGGATGTATGAGGTGCCAGCAAAGCGTGCTCGTCAGTAGATAGTAGTTTTTGTAGAGTTTTTTTTTTTTTTTCTTTCTTTTCTCGTCTTTTTTCTATATACTTGTCTTTTCTTGTTAATGATGTTTTTTGGTGAATCGTAAGCTAAGTGAGAGATGAAAGAGGTCCGGGTTTGTCAGGGTAAGCGGAGTGAAAGTCGGAAATGAGGTCGGGCGCATGTTCGAGTTCAGTAGCTGGGAGCCAGGATTGTTCTTCATCAGTGCCTTCATAACCTAACCAATGAACCAAGTACAATAGTTTGCACTTGCGTCATTGATCAAGCTTGGAGTCGAGGACTTCAGCGATTTCATATTTGATTTCACCTTCGACTTCAACAGGCGGAGGTGGAGATTGAGTCTGATTCGGAATATCATTCAGAGTAAACGGTTCCAGCATAGAAATGTGGTAAATGGGGTGAACACCATGCATGGAGTCAGGAAGTCGTAAAGTAAAAGAGTGTGTACCGGCTTTGGCGATGATATCAAAAGGACCATAATATTTTTCGGAGAGTTTCTTGGAGGGACGTGTGGTGCGGAAGAACTTTGCTTTGACGAATGCTTGCTGTCCAACTTGGAAGTCAGGGGGTGGAGTGTGTCAGAGGTCAGTGGAGACTTGATAATGCTTTTGTGATTCAGCAATAGTGTTCTTGAGTTCCTTGTGTAATTCATCTAGATCAACAACAAAATTGTGAGCATGAGCAGAGGTGAGGTCACATTCGGGGTGGATAGCCATGTTAGGGTGGTAACCTTTATTAGCGAAGAATGGTGAAATGCCAGTAGTAGCACTAGGAGCATTGTTGTAAGCAAACTCTGCAAGAGGTAATAGACTTGACCAATTATCTTGCTGATAGTTGCAATAAATTCGGAGGTACTGCTCTAGTGTCTGATTAGTATGTTCAGTTTGGCCATCACCTTCAGGATGGTATCCGGAAGTGAAATGGAGTTTCATGTCGAGTGCTTTTCCTAAGGATCGGAAGAAGCGGGAGATGAATTCAGGTCTGCGGTCAGAGGTGATGTGTTCGGGGATGCCGTGCTTGGAGAACACATGAATGACGAAAAGCATGGCAAGGTCTTCGGAGGTGCAAGCAGAGGTGGTCGGAATGAATATGGCTTGCTTAGTGAGTTGGTCAACAATGACTAGGATCATGTCGTGTCCATTGGACATTGGAAGGATTCGATAAAGTCCATTGATATTGAATTCCAGGGACATTCGGGGATCGGGAGCTGTTTGAGCAATCCGTAGGGTTTGTGTCATTGAGGTTTGGAATGCATACATGTCGTACACGATTTGCAATTCTTCTTCATGAAGTCTCATAGTCCAGGCCAGGTGTATTCATGAAGGATAAGACTAGTCGTCTTATTTTGTCCAGGGTGTCCGGCGAGGATATGATCGTGCTTGTGTCGGAGGTGTGGAGTCGGAGGTCGGATGCATCAGGAACATAGATGCGTGATTCATGATGGAGGTAACCATCTGGATCAAGGGACCAGTGTGGTTTTGGTTCCTTCATGTGAGCAAGGTAAACCTGGGTCGGAGGGTAGCGCAGTGAGGATGTCATGTCGGAGTAGGTTGGAGTCCATGAGGGATACTGCGTGGAGGGTGGGTTCAAAGAGTTGGGTGGCACGGAGGGATGCGGAGAGTTGTTCTTGGGTAAAATGGGTCGGAAGTTGCTTGGGTAATGCTTGCATAGTCGCTATTTCCCCTTTGGGATAGACATCCCATCATCTAGTTAAAGAGTCAGGTTTCGTACTGAGACGTCCAGGGTGGAAGCAGATGATGAGGTTGAATTGGCAGAGATATTCGACCAGCGGGCTTGTCGGCAAGTAAGAACTTTAGTGGTTGCAAAGTATGTTAAATTCTTGTGGTTGGTGACGACATCGATCGGAGGCGGAGCCTTCCAGATAATGTCGCATACTTTAAACGCATCGAAGATTGCTAGTAGTTCTTTGTCGTGGGTGTCGTAGTTGATTTCAGGACCTGTGAAAGTACGTGAGTGAAACACAACAGGGTGAATCTCGTCGTCAGAGGTGCGGATGGAGAGGATCGCTCCAAGCGCATAGTCGGAAGCATCAGTTTCCACAATAATCGGACGGTCGGAACCCAGTGAGTAAGTATCGGAGCAGTTGTAAATGCTTTCTTGAGCTTGTTGAAGGCTTTTCGAGCAGCGTCATTGAATTGCCAAGGGGTTCCTTTCCTAGTGAGTCGA